>CAIGRF010398519.1:0-16521 GCA_903798235.1 Fraxinus ornus
GATCGCCCCCCTGCCCCTATCTCCATCTCTGGTCGTCGGTGGAGTTGGAGGAGACGAGGTCGAGCATGAGATAATAAGAATGAATTTCCCTTTTTTCCTCCTTTAATTAAAAAAAAAAAAATTGGGCCAAAATAGATCCCCTCCTGTTTTGGGCTCGAGGCACCGGTCTCATTTGCCTCGCCAGTAGCCACAGAACCGGCCTGCTACATTCACATCATCAACATATACAAAGTTCAACAACAACGCGACTCTCTTTAAGAAACTAAACTCGCAATTCACCTCGAATGAAGATATCGCGTTTTATTTTGGTACAATAATCTCTCATGTTGGATAAGAAGATATTTTACCCTTTCACTTCACAAAACAATCTTCTTGCTCTTTGCGTCCGTCTCTTGAACCTTTGTACAACTTACAAACACGCACGAAATCATCTTTCTGGGATTAAATTTCAAACTACAGCTTCCTTTTTTCTTTTTTCCTTTCAATTTTATTAGCTTTAGATGAAGATATAGATATACATACACATTATTTGCATCTATACATTAGGATGGCTGCTTTGAGTGCGACTTCACTATGCATTCACAAGATTTTGTGGTGTCAACCAAGACCTAGAAGATGCTTCGTTTCTTGCTGTACGCCTTCGCCCTCCGTAAAGAGTATGCAATACAATACCCTCAGTAAAAAAAAAATTAAAATTTTGTTTATTTGCTGTCGAATATGGTCTAGTACCATATAAAGTTATTTTTTTTTATGGGCTTTGTGTTTTCTTGATATTTTCTTTGTTCATCTCGCTAAAAGGGAATTTATGAACTCATTTTCTTGTCACAATATGTGCAGACATTTTGGGAGTAATTAAATTGGAATTAAAAATAAGTGGAAGTCATAAAAAGTATTGTTCTTTCGGGTGTTCTTGTTTAGTTAATAAGAAATGTAAGATGAACTAATAAATTTTTTAGCATTGTGTGGTTGCTGAGAGTGCTATTAATTGCTTTTTTCCAACATTTTCTGTGAAATATTTGATATATTACGTTTTTTTTCTATGCGGAGCGTAATTGGTTTTCAAAGTAGTTTCTTGGTACGGATATTTTCTCATTGGACCTTTGTAAGTTGATTAATTTGTAGACTATATGGTTGATTATTGCTCCGTGCAGGTTCACGGGGCTCCAGTTCCTCCAGAGTACCACGTAGAAGGTCTGGAAGAACAGAAGGACCTGGAAAGAGCATGGAAGATTCAGTTAAACGCAAGATGGAGCAGTTTTATGAAGGGTCCCATGGCCCTCCATTACGCATATTACCAATTGGTGGTCTAGGAGAAATTGGGATGAACTGCATGCTTGTAGGGAATTATGATCGTTACATTTTGATTGATGCTGGTGTGATGTTTCCAGAGTAAGTTCTTATAAATTTGCATACTTGGATCTTTCAAATGTTGAGTACCATAGCTGTTGTTTAGCATCATTATCTGCTAGGTAAAGAAGTTCTTTTGTCTTTGTTTTGCTTCAGCATTGTTGTTCGAAAAGCATACTGAAGAGCGTGTTGTTAATATAATGAAAACTGGTCGATGAGAATAAATTCCCAAGCCTGATATAACCTATTGCGGCAAACACTCAAAACTGAAAGTTGGGTTGAATATGCACCGATTTATGCTTTTTCCTCCCATTCTAGTACATAATTTTTTTATTATAGTTCCTTTATCCTTGATTCATTCTTAACTCGTGGATTATGCACTTCAGCTACGATGAGCTTGGTGTCCAGAAGATTATACCTGATACCACATTTATCAAGAAATGGAGCCACAAAATTGAAGCTGTTGTTATAACCCATGGTCATGAAGACCACATTGGTGCGTTGCCTTGGGTAAAGTTTCTATCTGTTTCTTGAAAATCTTATTCTTTATAATGACATATAAACTATATAAATTCAGTGGGAGATTCTTTTACATGCTTTCTCTTCGTGAAGCATTTTCTTGAAGAAAGTGAAGAGGTATAAATGTGGTGTGGAAAGAAGGGAACATAGAGTCCTCTATGCGCATTTTGTACCTTTTTACTGGATCTAAAATGGGCAATAGGAATGGTTTTTGGGGACCAAACAAGGCCACCCTGCAATGGTGCATGAAAAGGGAGAGGTTTTTGTGCTGGGGCTTTGGGAAGCCTACAGCTGCCGCTTTGAGTGGTATTGGACCAGGGCGTAGTCTCTCAAGTCTTCCTATATTATATTCAGGGCGTGTTCGGTAGAGATTAAAATCGGATTAAAATCGAAAAACTAGCCGTATTGTTGACTTTTATTAGACGAATGAGACTCAATAACGGCCATATTTTCAATTTTAAGGATTTTAAGTTGTACCGAACAGTGCCTCAGTTCCTAAAGGCTTCTATAAGTTCCTTTGATGCTTTGACATCATTCATTTGTCAATCATATGGCAATCTATTTAGAATAGAATCTCTCTCATGCATATTGAACAACTGAAACGAATTAAAAATTAAAATTTGGTCCTCGAAAGCTCCTCAGTGTTCGCCATTGTCTCTCTTTGGGGGTGGAGGACGTCCAGTTTCTGGCTATCATATTTGGNGGCTCAAACAAGTGCTAAAAATAATGACACAAAGGCAAAGGCCCTGTTTGAGCCACCTTATTATCTCATTAAAATGAAAAATATGACCGTTATCCATCACATCAACATTTAAATTCAAATTTTCTCTCTCTTGTGTGGGCCCCAATAACGGCTATATTTTTCATTCTCATTTTCAAAAAAGGTGGCGCAAACAGGCCCTTAGTATTGCTGCTACAGTGCAAGTTTTAAATTTCTCCCATTTACTTTGTGCTACATCTCATCTTCATTTAGTTATCAAATAAGGGCATTTGATGTTACTGAAATCTAAAAACTAACTAAACATTGACTGATTTCTGAACAAGCGATGATTGAAGTACTGAATTTTCAATACGAAGAATTGTTTGGTTAGAAATTCATTTTCAACCATTGAATTTACCAGATAATGAAAAAATACAAACAAACATTTTTTTTTCATTATTAATGATATACTGTGTGAGTATATTATGCTATTATTATATGTGAAATATTCTACATGCTCACATGTCTACTACACCTGTACTTTTTTGAGTGGGAGTGTGTTGTGTATTTTCTAAATATAGTTTTATTTAGTTATAACTAATAAGTGATGTGTCTCTATTTACAATCACTTTGGCTGCAGGAGACTTGTGCATATTCGAAATTTACCATTCTATGCTCTATCCACTTTAATGCCAGAAGTGCATAAATCAGAACCGATTTTTATCTGGTCCTATCCAAGAATTTCCAATATCTAGCTATACATTAATGATAACGTCTTCAAGCCTGTAATGGAAACTTGTCCTCAAACGACTTCCAACTAACTTTTATCTTGAGAGAGTCTCTATTTCTGTTGTAACTTCTATTCTTATGGTGTATTGGTGTTGCATAAACTCTTCAAACTTCTAGTCATATATTGAACTTTACTACTTGGACAATATTAGGGGATCGGACAATATTAGGGGATCTGTGTCTGATGTTTTGCAGTGTATATATATATATTATTATTTTTTTGTTGAAAGTAGTTTAAAATGAAACATAATTGCTACAAGTACCTGTGGAACTTTAATTTTCTCTTATTGTTTCATTTTAAATTCATAATTTCTCAAATTATCAATTATGTTCTCACTAGTTTGATTCCATTTAAACAGGTCATTCCGGCTCTGGATTCTCATACACCAATATTTGCTTCATCCTTCACAATGGAGGTTTGTGGTTATGGTTTGATCAGTTACTTGAATTTCTTGTTTCCATTTCACACACTGTTTATTCTGTCCTGACATGATTAGTACACTGTCAAATATATGTTTTGTTCATGTTTATAAATTGTTTATAAATACTTAATCTACTTTTTATCCACATATTTTGAGGGATCCACAATTACTTCCCACTAATCCACAACTCATTTCTATCTATTTATAATTTAAACCATTTATAAAGACTTCCCAAACATCCAGATTTCAGAAATGTCCTACCTCACTCAATCATTGCATTTGAAATCCAAATAAAGTAAACAGCTATTGTCTTACCCGACAAGAAATGAAATTTTGGAAATTGAAACAATATTCGAAATGTTCTACATAATTATGTATTGGGGAGTAACCCCAGTTCTACCATCTTTTTTGTGGTATAGGTTGTACACAATTGTTGATAGATTCTGATTTAATTCGTACCAAACAAGGCCTGAAACAATATTCGAAATGTTCTACATAATTATGTATTGGGGAGTAACCCCAGTTCTACCATCTTTTTTGTGGTATAGGTCGTACACAATTGTTGATAGATTCTGATGTTCCTGATCGTGCAAACACTTTAACGTTTTGCTGCCTGTTGTAAAAGGTGGATAACCTTTTCCTTTTTTGTTTAAACAGCTTATTAAGAAGCGATTGAAGGAGTTTGGGATCTTCGTCCCGTCTAGACTTAAAGCATTTAAGACACGGAGAAAATTTGTTGCTGGGCCATTTGAAATTGAACCAATTGCGGTCACTCATTCTATTCCTGATTGTTCTGGGTTGGTTTTACGCTGTGCTGATGGTACTATTCTTCATACAGGGGACTGGAAGGTATTTTTCATATATTTGTTTCTTTGCTTTTATATGCTTTAATTTCATATCTATAATCTGCACATGTATTTTCCTTTGACAGATAGATGAGTCACCATTGGATGGGAGAACTTTTGACCGCGAGGCCCTAGAAGAACTCTCAAGAGAAGGAGTATCTTTGGTGAGCACTGAAATTTGTGTTGATCAATGTCCCCATTCAATATCAATTATTCTTGATTTAGGCATTATTCGTATATCTATACATGAAAATGGTATTTTACCCTATGACATGTTGACAGGAAAATTCCATCTTAGTGGAACATGGATGCAACTGGATCATGCCACTAATGTTATGTTTGGCCTATATTTTGTGATAACCTTGAGAAACATGAGCAAGAAGTTTTAACTATTATAAGGCCCCTCATTCTATATTTCTAGTTTATGCTACAAAAGCTGCATGCTTCTTGGCTGGCTAGCGTTGAGTGTAATAAGGTTGATACTGAAATTAAGAATTAAATATTTTGTATCAATTAGTCGATTGCCAAGGTTTGTGAAGGAAACACTAGTGAGCTTTGCATAGGATGAACAAAATGGTCTAATAGTTCAAAATGAGCGTAAAAAACAATTGGAGTTCTATCTGATAAAAACTAAAATATGCATTCAAAATTGACGACATACCCTAGTTACTGGAACAGAGTAACCAGGGAAATGAAGGAGAAAAGGCTTAATATGTAATGCTAAAAGTGGTTATAGTGTTGAGAAGTATGAACTATGTCACTCATACACGTCTTCTTAATGGTCCCAAGCTTGAAGATCATAAGTTGTTTTAGGTATAATAATTACCGAGGTGGAACATTAATTGTTGACCATCATATTTTTCTAAGCTGTGATATATTGTGGATTTCTATCCACTATTGAAATCTTCTTCTGAACACAAAATGCATTTCAATAATTACAATTTTAATTTTCAGATGATGAGCGATTCAACAAATATACTCTCACCAGGAAGGACAATTAGTGAGACAGTTGTTGCAGATTCCTTGTTGAGGAATATTTCAGCTTGCAAAGGAAGAGTTATTACTACTCAATTTGCATCAAATATTCATCGTCTTGGAAGCGTGAAAGCTGCAGCTGATTTGACTGGCAGAAAGTTGGTATGCTTTCTAGTTTTGTGACTTGTAATGTCAATCCTTATTTAGAAGAGTTATCTCGAAACTTCAAGAGACCCATAACTTGGTTGTTACTGTATTAGGTATTTGTTGGTATGTCATTAAGGACATATCTAGATGCTGCATGGAAGGATGGGAAGGCACCCATTGATCCATCAACTCTGGTAATTACTTCCGACCCCATCTTATTTGATGATTTTCTCTACTCAATGGGTTTTAATTAGGTTACTATGTTACGTTCACAGTCTTATTTCTTGCAATTTAGAGAGAGAAAAAAGTGTTAAGATCTTAGCAGTTAAATTTAGCATCGAGGAAATTACAAGAAATGTCCACTTTCACACGGTCATTTGTAAAAATGTCCAAAATTTGTTCAATGTCCATTTTGCAATATTTAGACCAAAATACCCTTGTTAATAACTTATAATTCCACACTAAAAAACAAAAATGTGCATACAATTAAATATTTTGTTGGCCAATAAATTTTTTACACATAACCCACCATACTTAATTACTTATTTCGTAAGTACGCATATCAAATCGCAATAAAAGCTATATTTCTCATTGACACTTGTATAAAATATCGAGAACTCCATTTCAAATGTCAAGAACTTTATGAAATGTAGAGACACTCATGTTTGGAATGAAATCCCGTTCTAGATAAATGAAGTATCAAGGTAGATGGGGTTCAAATATCGATAACAATTTTTAAAATATCGAGAACGTCATTTTTATGTAGCTTCTCATGGAAGCTATTTCTTCTTGAAATTCGTGACAAATTGCTAAAATATATATTTCATTTCTCATTAAGGGTATAATAGACAATTTAGTACTAAATTTGGCCATCTTTGCAAGAGTTATCAAAATTAGACACTTTTTAATTGACAAACATTGAATTAGCTATTTTTGTAAATTCCCCTAGTATTTTATCTTTGTAAAAGTAATAGTTAATAAGGAAATCAGATTTGTGGAAGATCAGAATAATTCTTATTGACTTCTGAAAAATGTATAGTAGATTCCTAGCTTTATAGTCAATTACAGTCTGCTGAAGCATGATTCTAGGAGACTAATAATAGATATATCCCTAATTTATCATCTATCTAAAATTGAAAAATATACCGTTAATAATACAGCTAATGATCGGAAAAATCTCCAGCTAATATGCAAAAATCTAGCCTTCTGATCAGCAAGCAAAAAATGAGCAAGAAATATTTTACATGTTTGATTTTCACATCATCAGGAAGGAATCTTTTACAACTTTCTACAACATGGCTTAAACTAATGTAATTGTAAAAGATGGCATCCATGGAATAATTCTTTTTCCAATTGATAACCTTTTATTCAGGAGAAGTGTCTTGAAGCATTCAATGTATCAAAAGTTTAAAAACTTCAAGTATTCATCCTTGATGCCTGCACATGTAGAATAAAGTTTTCAAATGTAGACTTCTACTTTTTTTTAACATGGTCTGGTGTTGTCTACACTGTTTCCCCTTTCTCATCTTACCCATGAAAGGAAGATTGAGTGTTCGGGTGGTCAATATGATAGATACCTGACGGTGGTCAATATGATAGATACCTGACTGCTGCTGGCGATATGGTGAGGGCCCTAGCTGCTGCTGATAGTGCTTTATGAATCTGCTGAATCCAACAGAAAAGAATTAATAGAAGGAAAAGAGTGAATGTAGTAGAGCTGTTGTAATGTATTAATGGATTTGCTGGAATTGAAGTTTGTAGAACAGAGAACTGTAGTTATTATTCAATGGAAAGGAAAATTGATCTAACAACCCCAAGGCATTTCAAGAGGCCTGGATCTCTCCTAACCGACTCAACTAAAATGTGAATGAATCCCCTCAAGCCCCCCCTCCCCAACAACCAAAACACCCATCACATTTATTCGCATTCTCTCTTCAAAGACTCAACTCCCCAATTTACCCTTGCTAACTGACTGACTGACTTTGAACTGATTTAGTTCGCTGCCTTGGTTGCTTCACTGCTACCTGTGGCCTGCCCAGGCTGCTTCCTCCTCCATATCATATACTTTAATGACATTCTATTGCCATTTCTGTACTTGTCCTTATATAGGAAATATCAGGACGTGTGATAGTAAGATAGATAAGACTTCCCACTAACCTTCGATATAGAGTAGGATCTGAAAGAATATCGCCCTCATCTTTACGATATTTAACATTAAGCTCCAACGGAGTATCAACTGCTGAGGCTTCAGATAAATTGGCCAATACAATCAAGTCTTGAATATACTTATGTTGATTCAAGAAAATACCGTGCGGAGCTGTATGGACTTCTAAGCCAAGGAAATAAGTGAGATGACCCAGATCCTTCATATGAAAAACCGAGTGAAGATGCTGCTGAAGCCTTTGAATAAGAATGTGATCAGATCCAGAAATAATAATATCATCCACATATACTAACAAACAAACGATCCCATCTTTACTCTTGTGAAGAAACCCATCACATTTATTCGCATTCTCTCTTCAAAGACTCAACTCCCCAATTTACCCTTGCTAACTGACTGACTGACTTTGAACTGATTTAGTTTGCTGCCTTGGTTGCTTCACTGCTACCTGTGGCCTGCCCAGGCTGCTTCCTCCTCCATATCATATACTTTAATGACATTCTATTACCATTTCTGTACTTGTCCTTATATAGCTCTTGCGTGCAGGTGAAAGTGGAAGATATTGATGCCTACGCCCCAAATGATTTGCTTATTGTCACCACTGGTTCTCAAGTAAGTTACCATGAAGCATTCTATCATATCATGTACTTTAATGACATTCTATTACCTTCTCCAATTGCTTTTTTAGAACTGTTATTATTTCAATATATTGAGACTGGCATGTGACCCCGTGTTCTATTGTATCAGGCAGAACCACGTGCTGCATTGAATCTTGCATCCCATGGAAGTAGTCATTCTCTCAAGTTGAACAAAGAAGATGTGATTTTATATTCTGCAAAGGTAATGGATCATGAGGCTGGTTTGTCTTCAACCAACTCCCTAAAAGGAAAATTCCTAGTACCACTAACAAATTTATGTTGATCAAACAAGCTCACGATTTAACAATTTATTCATTCACTGAAGTTTTAGTCTTTAGAACATACGCCGTGATAAGAATGAAATGAACTGATGCACTTTTTAGATGCTCCAACTTGGGCTTGCTTTACTTGACAAAAATTCAAGCCTGAACAACTTTAGTTGCTTATTGAGCTGAATAATCAATCTCAAGATATATTATAAGTTTTTGATATTTTGTGTATCTTATCCTCATGATTAAAAATATGTTTTAATTATTATTATACACACCATATAGATCTAATGGAGAAGTCATGATTTTTTGTTTTCAACACCTTTATTTCAATTATAATTATTCCCGAAATAATACAAGGATTTAGAAACAGGCAAGTAGCATAGTTCAAAACATGTAACTTACTGATTAAGAACTATAGTTGCATTGTCACTGCTGGAGCTTGTGTCAAAAAATAAACCTCTGGCTCACATGTTAGATCTTATATCGAAACTAGTTTAGAGACCATACATGAAGATGTAGGCCAGAATACTACTCTGATTGAATAATAAGCAAATAATGTGAAATGGCAATTATGACCACGGTAAATACTTGTTTGCATGTGTGCAATGCACACGCATGTAAAAATAAGTTTTGTTTCTATTATTTATATTACTAAAAAACACTTATTTATATTTCAGTAGCGATGTATTGCACGCATAATATGCAATCGAGATATTGCATGTTAAAGCTAATATTTAAATGATAAAATTTGGCCGATCTAACAACTTAAACTTGATTCAACCTAGTATCACAGTAGCAAAGGTACTGGGTTTAAGTCTCACTGTCACCAATTTAAAAAGGGTGGGAAAAATAAATCCCGCTTACATGTGAGGGACACGTTGAAGATGATATTTAGATAATAAACATTAGACATGATCTAACAACTTAACCTTTTATATAAAGTGGTTCAACATTACACATTGTAATAATCCTACTTCAATTTAGTTAGTCCTTATTTCTATTTGTGCACATTTTTCCTAAAAATAATTCAGAAGCACCAGTGCCATCATTCAAATTCCTTTGTATCCTCCCCAATATAGTTAATAATGGCTGCTAGAATATTTCTAACGTAACTACTGCAGATTTTCCCTAATTTTTCAAACCTTTCTATTCCTTCAGTGATTATTCATGATTTAGATTCACTGCAGTTCACTTGATGGATATCATGGTTGCTTATAAACTCTACATTATAGGTGATCCCTGGTAATGAGACTAGAGTAATGAAAATGCTAAACCGCATATCAGAAATTGGATCAACAATTGTCATTGGCAGGAATGAGCAGCTGCATACATCTGGTCATGCGTATCGTGATGAATTGGTAAGATACTTCGATTAGCTGTATTAAGATATACTGAACATTGGTGTTTTGTAGTTTAATGCTGTGAGCATATTGTGGAAGGTATAAAGTATTCTCCTTCGCTATTGCATGTTGCTTTAATTATTTCACCTTATTTTTCTGTGCTAATAACAATTGAGTGTCATTCAATTGAGCTATAGTACACTGATCAATGATGATGAAATCAAGATCTTAATTATTCTATCTTAGATATCTTTATGGGTTGCCTTTGCATTTATACCATTTGAAGGGTGTCGTTTCAGTTGTTTGACAATGTATATTCTGGTATTATTTTCAACGTGATGTGTTTATTACTTTGCTCATTCCACTAAATAATTTGTTTATATTTTAATTGATTTTCATACAATTTGTATTTGAAGGAAGAAGTGCTAAAAATTGTTAAACCGCAACACTTTCTACCCATCCATGGAGAACTTGTATTCCTTAAAGAGCACGAGTTGCTGGGAAAATCAACTGGCATTCATCATACTGCAGTAAGTAATTTGTTTCAGTTGAAGATATTTGAAGAATTGTTGGGTTAGTACCTCTCAGTTAAATTGTTTTGGCTCTTTGGTTATAACCAATTTTATTTCTATTTGGTCAAACCCATGATGGGTCATTATGTGATTAGGACATACAAATCCTAGTATCTAACTGCACAAAGCTGCTATCATATCTGTTTTATAAGCTAGTCGTATTAATGAGCCTACTTCATCAATTAACACCATTTCCAAGAAGTGGGGAGTCAAGGGCCAAATGTGAAGCAAAGTTACAGGCTGAGGGCTCCATTTCTTGGGCTGGGAGAAAATCTAAAATGGACAAGTGTGCACAATATCAATGGTTTAGTCTGCTATTTGATATTTGTTCTTGTTGGTACCTTTTAACCATAAAATAGAAGATAGAGTTAAGAGAAAGTATATATGTTTGACCGTGTGGAAGGTGTTGGTATCTTAATTTTGAATGTCATCTTTTACATCTATTGTTATTCAATATTTAATTTACCTCTGCAGGTTATAAAAAACGGAGAGATGCTGGGAGTCTCACATTTGAGAAACCGAAGGGTTCTATCAAATGGTTTCATTTCCCTGGGGAAAGAGAATTTGCAGGTCTCTCTCTCTCTCTCTCTCTCTCTCTCGTGTACACACAGAAACGGCTATATGTGAATTTAAACTCATAGCTGCTAATTATCTGAAAAGAGTTTTGCTAATATATTCTGAATGCTGCAGCTGATGTACAGTGATGGTGACAAAGCATTTGGAACAGCTAGTGAACTATGTGTTGATGAGAGGATGAGAATTGCATCTGATGGAATTATAGTGATCAGGTACGTTATTTACTACTGCTGCAAAACCTAATTTCCTAACTGTGCGCCTGCATATTGACAGTCTCACATCTATTGTGCAGTATGGAAATTTTGCGCCCTCAAGCTATAAATGGTTCTGTCGAAATGGCTCTAAAAGGAAAAATAAGAATTACCACACGTTGCTTATGGCTTGACAAAGGAAAACTTTTGGATGCACTTCATAAAGCTGCACATGCTGCACTATCAAGCTGTCCTGTCAATTGCCCTCTGGCCCACATGGAAAGAACTGTTTCCGAAGTTTTGAGAAAGATGGTGAGAAAGTACAGTAGCAAAAGACCCGAAGTTATAACCATTGCTATTGAAAATCCAGACGCTGTTCTTGCCGATGAGATTAATGGAAAACTATCTGGGAAGTCGCATGTTGGTTTTGGGATTCCAGCAAGGAGAAAAGCAGTTGATGGACATCAAAAGAACAGACAACTAACTGGCACACTAGAGGAAGATGGCAATGGACTTGCACTAGCGAGAAGTACCACAGAACAAGAATTACAAGGTTATGTTTGATTCTTGCTAAAATCTCTTAGTCAATTCTCTTCAATATCCCAAATTATGGAATATAGATAGCCCCACTTATTAAATATATTCGAGGATTGAAATTGATAATCTGTGCATGTATCTAGAGAAAGTGTGGTCAGAAAGAAGACAGGAAAAATGGTTTCTAACTGTTCTAACGGTAACTTTTCTGAAAAAAGTGTATTGTAATATCTTGGCTGACTTTCTTTAACATGGTGTGATATCATGGGCATTATGCTGTTTATGAGTTCCAAAAGAAAATATCAAAACAACATTGGTGTAGACCTTTAATGAGGAACGATCTACTAAGTACCGGTACTTATGCTACGCACCAATGACATGTCACATCAATCGATCACTGGTTAGTATATGCTAAGCTTGGTGCTTAGTAATCATTTCTCAACCTTTAATTTAGATTAGCCTTTTTGAGCTTAATTATGTGAGTTGGTAAATTATATTCACATCACTAGGCGTAGCAGCTACATAATTATTTTGGCTTTGTGATAGTTTGCATATTATCTGCTAACTGTACCAGAAAGGGACAGGATGGACTTTTAGCGTTCTCTTCTCCACAGTTCGTTTGGGGTTAAGTGAAATATAACAAAAAAAAGTGACTAATCTATTCATTAAAATCAACAATTTGGGCTTTGCATTATTTCACTCGAGGTTAATCCAGAGTGTAGAGATCTTAGAGCATTTTGGCAAAAAATTTGTTGGTTTAATAAGTTGGGGACTCACAAATTGTGTTGACCAAAATTTATAAACCAGCTTATAAGCTAGATAAGTTGGGAATTTTTAACTTATTGAATTTTGGTTCACACAATTTGTGGATCCCCAACTTGTAAATAGAAACCTTTTTTTCCCAAATGTGCTCTTTGTGCTCAACTTCAGTGTCAGCCTCTTGTGACTGGTCAAATTTATGGTTAGTTAAATAGGCCTCCAATATTTATCGTACAGAATAGAATGTTATTTGTCTTGGACCATTAAGATCACCAAATTAATCAATATATGTTGTATCTGATCAAGTGATTGTCATAATGTAATCTTCTATATTCTAGTGCCTTTATAAATTTTTAGGCACATCAAACTAGATTCCGCGATGTGATCATTTTACTAATTCATTGAAACTGTTCTTCGTACGTGCAGTTCATGACATTGACAATGAGAGACTTCTAGAAGAGGAAGAAACCTCTTCAAGTTCTGAACCAGAAAAATCACCCGATGGTGACAATTCGGATGATTTTTGGAAGTCATTTGTTGTACCATCCATGGTTAATCAATCAGAAGGTAACAGCGATTTACTTCCAGAACAGGAGCAAAACGAGGTGGTCAAAGCAGAAAGCAGTGAACTTGATTCCAGCACGCCAAAATCTAGATTAAAACCCAAGACTGCAAAACGGAACAAATGGAAACCTGAAGAGGTTAAGAAGCTAATTGAATTGCGCGGGGAACTCCACAGCAGATTTCAAGTTCTCAGGGGACGGATGGCCCTTTGGGAAGAGATATCTTCAAATTTGTTATCTGATGGAATTACTAGAAGTGCAGGACAATGCAAATCTTTGTGGACGTCTCTCATTCAGAAATACGAGGTTCGTTTTTTTTTTTTCTAGCTTAGAAGTTAAAACAACGTCCTAGATTTTTAGATTCTTTTATTTGTCAATCAATTGTCATATTCATCCACGTACTTGGTAGAGGCTTTATCCGCCAAATTGAGCTCGTTATTCTTCTCAATGATGATAGTTATATGCATGTCTGTATATTCGTATGTTAATAATACACTTCGAATATACCTATCAAAAAAAATAATGCACTTCGAATATGTTTGGCTTAGAATGCTTCCTGAATTCGACAATGATTTGATCGTTATGTATATGACCTTTCCAATTCTGTTAAATAGGACTCTAATGTTTATATTAAGGGCCTTTTTGGGATGACTTTTGCTATTTGTAGAAGAGTTTCTTGGGGCCAGTTTCTTCTAAAAATTCTTCTAATCGGACATATCACTTCCAAAAAATTACCCAAATAGGTCCAAACTGAGCTTTTAGTTTTAGAAAAGCCATGCCAGACACCCTAAAGTGGACACCCTTGTTCTACCAACCATCCATTGTAATGCAAGAGGGCCGAGGGCTCGTCTTGATTACAATCTTCTCCTTCCATGTCGTCAATTGTGTATTTTTCTTTGTTTTTCTCTGGTTGACACAAGTTAACGAGTTAAGACCCAAATTCTGAACGGCTAAAAGCAGCCAGAGCGTGCTTTTATAGAACTGCCCAAATAAGTATTTTTCAGGCTGGCCTTGGTTTATGTTTACGTGCCCTTAATACACTTTTTAGAAATCATGTTTGTTACATCGAATTTCTTCATTTGATGATTAGTAACGCCGGCACCTACTTTTGTTTTGAACAGGAATGTAAGAATGATACGAAAAGTCGAAAAACCTGGCTGCATTTTGATGTCATGGACAAGATTTTATCAGATTTGGAGACGACTGTACCCAAATGATCGGAGTATGGTTCACAGACAGTCTTCGGGAAGCAAATAATCAAAAGAGTAGAGGACGAAATAGTGAAGTGAACCTTGTGGAGCAGTGCGAAATCACGATAGATGACGATAGGGAAATGGAGTACTCTATTTTTGAAGATTTATTTTCAAGGGGTCAGCAAAAATCATTCAGAATATGCTCTCAAGGATGTTTCTGTGACCTGTATAATGTTATACAGAAAATATGTGAAAGGGAATCAATTTTGTAGACTAGCATGTTATATTTACTGTCAAATGATAAAGAATTTGTAATTATTTAATTAATTTCACTCGTCCTTGATTTAGTCATCTGGAAAAAACCTTCTTTTGAGATGGGAAAATTGGTTTCTGGGCAGGGCTACTTTTCAAAGAGTAATGTTAGAGGTACATAATTTAGAGAGATGCTACATGTACAATACTTAAATTACAACAATGGATGACAACCTTTCACAAGGGGTTGGGGCTCGCGAATAAAGTAATCGAGGACTCCACCCTCCTTGTGAGAGGTTGTCATCCATTGTTGTAAATCAAAGTTGTACAAGGAGAATTATCACATAATTTATGTACACAACTCTCACATGGGATGTGATACAACATAATGATATACATAACTCTCAACAAGAATAATCCCTTTTCAAAATGGGCAAGTCAAGTTTGCCATTTTTCACTTTGACCAACTAAATATTCGTAAAAGACAAAATTACCTTTAAAATGTTGTACAATTACAAAAAGATGGTATTTTTTAATTGACAAAAATACCTTTTTTAACTTGTATAGAATTCCAAATATTTTCAATTAAAATTTCAAAATCAAATCACATTCTTTATTGGTTTACTCCAACACAAATAAAAACTATTTTATTTTTCATTTGTTTCAAACTTGGAAATAGATAAATTTATCAAACGCTCAACAAGGAATTATTATTCACAGCTATCACTGAAATCGGTAAGTATATTTACATATTTTTAATTTCGACAACAAGGAAATATTATTCACAGCTATCACTGAAATCGGTAAGTATATTTACATATTTTTAATTTCGTTTCGGTTAAATTAGTACATTATTTTATTTTTTAAATCTTATTTCGACATAGCATATGAAAAATTTATGATCTTAAATGGAACTATAATTTTTTTAACAAAAACGTGAAAGAAAATTCATCTGCAAGTATAATTCCAGATAAATTTACGATCGTCTGTAAAAAATAATTTCAGGCATCCAGATAGATCCGGACGGTCCGACGGCTAATCCGAACGGCCCAGACATTTGGATGCAGACGACCGTCCAGTAAACTGGGCGTCTGGGCCAGACGGCCCAAACGAAAACACGGCTGCCAGAAAAGATTGCTGAAAATGGCGGAGATCTTCGCACCCCAAAGCAAGCCAAAATTGTTGATTTCATGCATATTTAGATCTACACCAATTTCTACAAAGATTATTCAATAAATTATACAACATGCTTTATTTATTCAATGAACATACAATATACTTTGTAAAATACATATAAGAGTAATGTTATTTATCCTCAGTGGGGTTAAAAACACAGTCTATGTGGCTCTAAATGATAGGTTAAATGAAAGGTGAAATTAAATGACTTATTTAATTTCACCTATCATTTAATGTCACATTAACGCTACCTAAACTATGTTTGTAACCCCAGTGGAGATGAATAACATTACTCTACATATAATCTAGAAGTTCAGACTACACCAAAACATAGAACCTCAAATCAAAGAGTTATATGGAAGATAAAACTCATGATAAATTAGTGAAACAAAAAGGAAGTGATGCTACCAAAATTCGTACTTGGATCAACCCGATCCGAATGAGAGAACTCCACGTGATCTGGCCTTCAATACCTGAAACAAAGGCGTCGAGGTGTGTCCTGTCGCCCCTCCGATGCTTAAGTCAGTTAAGTATTCAAGAGAAACTTTAT
>CAIGRF010398668.1:4586-24691 GCA_903798235.1 Fraxinus ornus
TAGGAGTTCCGGTGATTTTGGTCGAGATTTCTTGTGGTGGTGGTGAAGGAGGCCGAGGGAGGATGAGGATGAGGGAGAGGGAGAGGAGAGGGAGAGTTTTTATTTTTATTTTTGATTATTATTAATATTTTAATAATTTATTTGGACTGATTTGCACTTTTTAAAATATTACTTGAAACTCATTTTTTAAGGGATTGGGAGAGGTAAAATATTCTACTCATTCGACAAAAGCTCTCATTTTAAGAGAGTAGTCTTTTTGACTTCACAATTCTATTATCCTTTCTCCATGCAACCTTAGGCTTTCACCCACCCCGAACACAGAATCAAACATTCAAAGTCTGTAGAGTGGAGAATGCAGAAAAAAGACCAAGACTAGTCTATAATGTTGCTAAGATATGACTTGAAATTCAACTACTCTTAACCAATATAAAAATCGTTGAGATTGTGACAGTAGTTACACAGGCCCAATTACTAAATTCAGACTTCCAAGTTTCTACAGAGAAATTATTGAACTCGTTTTGGTGGGGTGCGCCAGGCCCATGCTGTAGTGCAACACATGGGCAACGCTTGAAGGCCCGAGTAGCAAGCTACACTTTAGGCTTTCCCCCTTCAAAAATAAATTTAATATCGTGTGGACAAATAAAATATTTATACCCTTTCAAATATATAATCCAATATTATACTTTTATATTTAAATAAATCTTAATTAGCTTTTATATTTCTTAAATCATCTCATTATTATGGATATTTAGGTGATGCTACACGTACATAATGTGGTGTCCATAATAGTATCCACCCATTCACATGGAGGGGATCCACTTCGAATAAAATATAATATAATCGAAATGGATCTCTCTCTATGTGAGGGGGTCAATACCGTTATGGATATCACATTATGTACAAGTAGCATATTTCAATAACTTAGACCCTGTTTATTTCAATTTTTTTCAAACTCATTTTCAACAATATTTTTACAATAAAATATTTTACACGTAAATTTAAATCTTTATTTCTATTTTTTGACTATATATTTTTCAAAAATTTATTATTTCAAAGCTCATTTTCCTATTCTAATAGTAAACAAATACGGGCAAACTTGTTTTCTATTTAATATTTTTTTATGTAATAATGAATGACATAAATATAACAGCTGTTTCAAGTGCAGATTNTTTGAAAAAGAAAAAAAAAAAAGGAAAGAAAGAAATTCTATATAATTTCACTTCATCACTCAACTTCAATCTTTCACAAACCCATAAATTCTTTGCTTAGGACGAAGTTTATTCTTTTCCCGTTCAGACCCAGTTTATGTTTTGTAATATTCGTATCTATGTGAAGTGAGTTTCGCTAATTTGTTAAGGGTTTGATTTGTTTTTTTATCTGAGGGAAAAATGGCGACTGAATTGGAAGATAGGGCAGAGTATTCGTTTGCAATTGAATACCACGGACCGCCAATAACGTGCAACCTGCCCCGAGCTGTACCCATCAATGTGGATAGGATTCCGGTGGCGGCCGTTGTTTCTCCAGTGACTTTACCGGATAAGTTGTCGCTGCCTATTGTGCTTCCATTATCTGCCACTGAGATAAGCAAGAAATTCTCCAAGGAGTGTAAGTTGGATTCCTCAACTGAATTATTGACTGTTTCTCCAACTTCTGTGATATCTTTTGAGCAGGGAAAAAATGGGGTTGGTGAGGGTTCTTTTAGTAAAGAATTAGGTTTAGGGTCTGAAACTTCTGTTTCACCAAGCTCTGTGAATAATGCATTCCAAGAAAGAGAACCCAGTAATGGCCCCAGTAGCAATACTAATTGTGTTATGTCTGGCGAGTTAAATAGTGATTTAGAGAGTTCTAATCGTGATTATGGGGCTAATGGAGGGAACGAGCTGGGGTTTTCATCCGTCAATCATGATCAATCGCTCGAGATTATAGGAGGTATTAGTTCTGGTGCATTAGGGATTTCAGATAGCTTTGAGAATTCGATGGAATTGTCAGGAAGCTTGCAGAAGAGGGTTTCGAGCAATTGCAAACAGAGCTTAGATTTTAATGAGCTGAACCAGCTGGATTGGGACTCTAATGAGTCAGTAATAAGTATGGATTACCCGTCTTCTCGGGTTTCTTCCTCTAAGTTTGGCGATGGGAAAAATGAATCTGGTCATGATGTTAGGCGAGCCTCATTGGTGAGATTTTGTGATATTGAGTCAGATGATGAAGATACTGACAAGGAGTTTATTCGTGCTGAACCTGAGGTAGTTATAGCAAAGAGAGAACCTGCGGTGAAGGTGAGGAAAGGGGCTTGTTATCGGTGTTTGAAAGGAAGTAGGTTTACAGAAAAAGAGGTATGTATCGTTTGTGATGCAAAGTATTGTAGTAAATGTATGCTCAGAGCAATGGGGTCTATGCCAGAGGGAAGAAAGTGTATCACATGCCTCGGATTCCCCATTGATGAGTCTAAGCGGAGCAATTTGGGGAAATGCTCTAGGTTGCTCAAGCGACTGCTCAATGATTTGGAAATTCAGCAGATTATGAAAGCTGAGAAATTGTGTGAAGTAAATCAATTGCCACCGGAGTACATTTGTGTCAATGGTAGGCCTCTTTATCAAGAGGAGCTGATCATGTTGCAGAGCTGCCCAAGTCCACCAAAGAAGCTGAAACCAGGAAATTATTGGTATGACAAAGTATCAGGTCTTTGGGGAAAGGTGAACGCTATGTTTTAACACATTATTCTAGTATTGTTGCTTCTAATTTTTGCTGTCATTACTTGAGTTAACTAATCTACCTATCTTAACAGGAAGGAAATAAGCCTTCACATATTATTAGTCCCCATCTAAATGTTGGGGGTCCCATTAAGGCAGATGCTAGCAATGGGAATACTCAAGTTTGCATAAATGGTCGTGAGATTACAAAAGTGGAGCTGCGAATGTTGAAGGTTGGCCTCTGGGCTCGTGTGAGAAATAACTTGAGATCGTTTTCGTATTTGTTAACTTCATAGTTCTTGATATTGCAGTTGGCAGGAGTTCAATGTGCTGGTAATCCACATTTTTGGGTGAATGAAGATGGTTCATACCAAGAGGAGGGACAGAAAAATACAAAAGGTTATATATGGGGAAAGGTGGGATTTCTGCTGTTACCATGAATGATTCTTCTTTACCCCCACCCGAAAAAAGGAAAACCTATAAATAAATAAAATTTTACTCTCTCTCTCTCTCTCTCTCTCATTATTTATGTTACTTTTCAGGCTGGAACAAAACTTCTTTGTGCTGTACTCTCCCTCCCAGCTCCTTCCAAATCCTCTTCTCCTTGTGGAGAGCAAATGAATAGTGTGATAAGTCGATCATTTCCTGACTACTTTGAGCATAGAGCAATTCATAAACTTCTTTTGATTGGATATAGTGGATCTGGGACGAGTACCATATTTAAACAGGTAGTTCTTGAAATATCAGAAATCTTTAAATTTTGAATCCTTATATTTTATCCCTACTTTTAAGCCCTCATATTTTGATTTAGAATGTCTAATATTATTAGCAGAAGGGCAGAACTGCTTTGATTGGAATATATCATTGGAATGATGTTATAATTACCCTCAATGTTTATCATTGTTCAAATAATAATAATTTTTGCAGTGATCCTGTTCACATGCTATTTGGCTTCCATATTATTAATGCAATAAGCCGTATATTCTCTTAACTGCTTTAACATGCTCCTTAATCCAACAAAATGGGTATTTTGATCTTAAATTAATTGGGTAGCTCTAAAATGGATCTCTGTTTGGGATAAAAAGACGTTCACAATCTCGATAGTCTAGTACATGTTTGTCAACAATTAAATTTGGTCAAATTTTCTTTTTATCTACACATTTCATAAAACTCACAACTATTACCCTCCACGTATTCCGTAGGATCCAACTTGTAATCACTTATAAGCACTCCCAAGCATGCACTTAATTTGACCATCCAAATTATTATTTGATCTTAATGAGAAATGTTGAAATGGTAAAGAAAATTATATGAATAAAGAGAACTTTTACGTAAAGATTCACGCTTTAAATTACAGAAATTTTCCAATTTTGTCAATATATAGTCTAAAGAAACCTGCCCATACGTGTACCACTTTTATTTTGCCAGAGCAAATCTCAAGTTCAGGTAACATTCTTATCCAAATAATTGTGTTTGGTATCTTGATCATCAAGATGCCTATTTGGGAAAAAATTAAGAAGAAAAGCTGCAAATAAATAAATTCCCCTTCTTTTACGGCAATGTACAAAATTTCTTCATTACTTTCTTGATAGACATGCTTCCTTTAGGTATGCACAACTGAATGATAAGTCACTCAGGACTTGTGCTTTCTATACTATCACAACTTCTTGTCAGTTGCATCCCTATGCAATTTCAGTTCACTCTTGTACTATTTCCCAGTTTTTGTTGCATGCTTCCATTATGATTCTCTGCTACCGACCGAAGATATATCAGAACCAATTTAGTATATATCATTTCACTTTATGATATGCCTGATCATCACAGTGTTGTCCAAACATGCAATTATGCTGGTGCATTTGTGGTTTCTGTCTCAATGTCGACATGATTGCTCGTCTGCTAACACAAGTTAGGAGTTGATAGCTTTTAACTACCCACCTTTCTCTATGAAGTATCCATATATCAAATCCTTTTCCTAGTACGAGTTATTTTATAAGGCAGTTTGTGGCATCGATCATGCATGCGTGAAATGTTTGTTCTCCATGTGATTCTTCTTTCTTCGTTTTCGAAAATACTTTGTGAAGTTGGCAACTTATATGATTTAATATTGTTGTATCAGGCCAAAATTCTTTACAAAGACATAGCTTTCTCAGAGGATGAGTGTGACCACATCAAATTGTTGATCCAGACCAATGTGTACAGTTACATTGGTATACTTCTTGAGGGCCGTGAGCATTTTGAAGAAGAAAGTTTGAATAAATTGAGGAAAAATAGTTCTGATGATGACACTGAACTTACTGGTACATGTTGACCTTATGTTTGGCTTGTTTCTTTACCCTTCAAAGCATAAAAAAGATCATTTAGCTGCTAGCTGGGAAACAAATTGTTGTCTACTGAATTCTATCTAGCTGTTGATTTTTCTTGTTTGTTCTTCATTTATTACTTTCTTTATTTAGTTGGTAATTTAGAAGTACGAATATGCAATATGAAGTTGTGTATTTTGGCTAGTAACAGGTTGTGGCGAAGGCAATGATGAAAAAACTTCATATGCCATTTGTCCAAGGTTGAAATCATTCTCCGATTGGCTTCTGAAAATTATGGCTTCAGGAACATTGGAAGTGATTTTCCCAGCTGCTACTCGAGAATATGCACCATTGGTTGAGGAGTTGTGTAGCAATTCAGCCTTCAGAGCAACCTACAATCGGAGAAGTGAACTGAAAACTCTACCCAGTACTGCTAGTTATTTTCTTGAGCGAGTAAGATCATAACTCATTTCACATGCATGTTTGATTGATTAGAATGTATACACCATACATGTTTTGGTGGTGCATACTAAAATGTTGTAAATAAGAAGTAGTTTCAAGCAGAACCTTCATATTACACTTCTTTAGATTTCTGGATAGTCTATTTGGGTGTTCCTCAATTTCGTTTGTGATAATTTATCGTCTAATGTATAAGTGAGATGACAAGAGTGGATAACATTGACCTTGTAGGCTTAATTATCTGTGTGTTTTGGAACTTACAAGAGCAAATGTTCCATGGGGTGGAGAACTATCAGAAGAGAGGAGGATAGCTTTTGGTATTGGTAGTTTGTAGGAATGTGAGCCCTTTCAAATTATAGTGTGTTCCAAAATAACCTTCAGATATAAATATGTTCTCAGTTCTCCAGCAGGTATGAACAGAAGTGTACATTCTCAAGGCTAGCTTCTTTGGCTAGAGAGACATGTAGTTTAGGTTCATTGACAACGTTCATTAGCATTTTTTTATTTTTTTTGAGTGTAACATATGAATTTGTTCATCAATGGTTTTAGCTTTGAGCTTGGGCACTTACAGTCATGCTATCTCAAGAAACATTTAATCTGCTTAAAATATTTTCTATTGCTATTTACTTTGACAGACAATTGTTGAGTATCCCTGCATTGTTTTCTCCTCTTCAGGCTGTTGATATATTGAAACCAGATTATAAGCCATCAGATTTGGATATCCTATATGCTGAAGGTGTTACTTCATCCAATGGGCTTTCATGTGTGGACTTTTCATTTCCGGAGCCAGCACATGACGATTATGTTGACAGTGAGGATCCGCATGATTCTCTCCTCAGGTATGTCTAATAATTGACGTCCCTTCCTGCTATGCATGTTGACAAGAAAAATCTGTTACGCTTTGGCTTTTCTAATTGTAACTTCCCTTATCAGCTTCAATCATGTGAAAGTTTAATTCTGCAGTTTTTCTCCTTCTGAAATTTTCAATGCGGCTTTGGTTTATGCAGATTATAGACTTTCAACTAAAGTTGTCAAAGTATAACAAATAGGAACTTGCCACTTTTTTTGCATCCTTATGAGCTTATAAAACTTAACATTACACCTATATGTACATGTTATTTGTTATTGAACAACTGTTTAAAGTTATATACTAAATAAATGAAGAAATATGGAGCGAAGAATGGAAGAGTCTAGTGGTTAAAATGGATTATAGTCCATCCTTTTGAGCATCGATGTAAGTTCTTACTTTTTTATCCATTTTTCCAAAATTTATGGCTTTAGTGATTGCCCAATGTCCTGGATATTTGGCTGGGCAATAGAATAGACAGTTACACTAGATATCTACTATGCTTCCAGCCTTCTTTTCATGCAAAAAGAGTTGGTATCTGGTCACAACATGTGCTTAGTGGATACAAACAAACACACTCATTCAACCTCTAGTTTAGTAGGAAATGAGCAGGAAATCACTTTGTCCTGAAAATTTGGTCTCCCATGAAGAGCTGGAGAAGATAAAAAAAATTTATCAACTGTATACTACCCTCCCTCCCCAACACTTGAATGAAATGGGGGAAAACAGTAATGTGCATTGACAACCATTTATCTGATGTCTTTCCAAGATATCACTTGTGAAGCTAAACTATTCTGGCACCGAAAAATGCCAATCCATGTAATGTTTTACCTTCAAACCTATGGCATGAGATAAAGGTGGGTGGAAGGAAACATGTATATTGTGAAATGGTAGAAAGTAATATTCTCTCATTGGACTGGAAAAGAACTTAAGAGGAATTGAACACCGGGTGGAGAGTGAGTTCTGTTGTTTTATTCAACTACAGAAGGTGAATGACTGGTTAAATGTTAAATTTGTCTTTACCCTAATTTTTGTCTCTATCCTGTTTTGGGCTCATGGTTGATATTATTTTCATGCCATGTCCTATGGATAATAAGATTAATTTCCCTCATCGAAAGCCGTTGCCTAGTCTAGGTATAGGAGACAATTTTTCATGATTCACCAGATAATCAACTCATGATGGATGTTTTTTGGCTTTTGAATTCTTTCAGACAAATGTAGACATGCTTATAGTCTCCCGGTCCCAAATTAATAGCATTTTTGAATTTTTATTCATTTGCAATATCTTACTGATGTAATTGTTTTAAAGAACTCGTGCAAGTTTAAAATTATAATCAGTTACTATTAATGCAGCCCAAAAATTCAAATACCTACTATCTGAAAATTTTTATTGGAGAAAATAGTGTAAAATACGCCGCCAAAAACTTGTAAAATAGACCATTGAAGTAAGTAAATCTGAAACATTAGGTTTAGAGGGAGGGTTAATAAAAATGGAAGACGGAGTTAAACTGAGAGAATGAGAGAATTTACAAATTACCTAGACCTATGGCTTGCTGGAAAATTTGGTTAGTTGAAATGCTAGAGAACTTTCACAAATGCGCACTTCTCGTGAGTTGGCCTGCCTTTTGTGAACATGCTAGAAGATTTGGGCTTCGACTACAAACGACTTGATTTGACAAGGATCGCAGTCCAAGTAGTATTTGTCTTAACATCATATTTCATCATAGGGAAATGTAGCACTAAACAAGCATCATATAAAGCATGTAATTCCCACACATCTTCAGTAAGTTGTATATTGTGGTTAAATAGATTTTATAAAAGAATGCAACGTGTTATATCTGCCTCATGGATGTTTATTGAGAAGCTTAAGATGCCAAATTGAATTGATTTGAAGATTTGTTCCTCGCTCTACACCATGTCTATTAAGCATAAATCACCAAACTACTACAGTGTATAACTTTGTTTGTCCTTTTTAATGTACCGGTTTGAAGTTTTTATGCCTAGTTCTTTGGTATTTCCTAACATATCTCCTGGTTTCCAGATTTCAGCTGATTAGATTGCAGACTAAAGGTTTAGCAGAAAACTGCAAATGGCTTGAGATGTTTGAGGATGTTCGACTTGTCATCTTCTGTGTCTCGTTAAGTGACTATAACCAGTATGTTAGTGATGGAGAAGGGAGCTCTGTCAACAAGATGGTGTCAAGTAAAAAGCTTTTTGAGAGTGTTGTTACTCATCCAACTTTTGATCAGATAGACTTCCTTCTACTACTAAATAAATTTGACTTATTCGAGGAAATGGTAGAACAGGTTCCTCTAAGTCAATGTGATTGGTTTGATGATTTTCATCCCGTGATAAGTTGTAATCGTTCCAACAGCAACAGAAACAACATAAACAATAACCCATCTCTAGGACAGTTGGCATTCCATTATATTGCTGTTAAGTTCAAGAGGCTGTACTCAGATTTAACTGGTCGAAAGTTGTATGTATCACTAGTGAAGGGGCTGGAGCCAAATAGTGTTGATGCTGCGCTAAAGTATTCAAGGGAGATTCTGAATTGGGATGAAGAGAGAAACAACCTTAGCTCAAGCGAGTATTCGGTGTATAGCATGGATGTAAATTCCTTCTCTCATTGAAGTCGAGCAAAAACATTTATGCCACCGTACATAAACACATGAATGAACAAATATATTTTAGATCAAACAATTTAGAGTACTTTTGGTATGTTTTCGTTTGTTATGTTTGTGCTGCTGGATTGGAAATTGGCAAGTGATGGAAAATTAGTGCAGTCTTCAGAACTTGTGCTGTGTTTCTCTCTTATCATTCCATCATGTAGGCTAACTCTTGTTATATGTTGAATTAGCTTATTCAGTATAGTTGTAAAATTCAGGAAATGAAAAGGAAATTATAGTTCTATGTAACATGTTTGTGTAGCTTTCCATTTGTGGATTAAACAATTTTAAGCTGTAGAGGAAGATGTGTGGTTTATTCTATTGGATTTGTTTTGGCAATATTACAGTTATCGGTAGTAATAGTCAGGAAGATGCAGTACTGACGGGATAAAATAATAATATTTTAACTTCATTTTCCTGATTTTGATAATGGCAAATCTACTTTAATTGAGCCCTATTTATCTTCTTTTTTTTTTTTTTTTTGTGGTGAAAAATGCATTTTGAAATAGTTATTTGATGAAGAATGTGTAATTAAAAAATAAGGAAAAGTTTTGAATTTGTGTATAATATTATTTTATTGAAAAATGTGTAATTAAAATAAGATAGAAAAATGTACTTTAAAAATAATAGGTGCCAAATAAGGGCAAAATACCCACATATGGAGTAAAAGAACAAGTTAGTGAGACCCTGATATAAGTCATTTTCAACTATAATTTTACAAGTGAATTCATAATTTTCTTTATTTTTTAATTACAAATTCTCCAAAAAAATAAAAATTTTACTTCAAATAATCTCTCCCAAACAAACACTTAAATTATTGTGACATCATAATTGTTTGTACAAAATGTGGTAGTTGGAACTTTTATGCTCCATGTTCTTTAAATAATACTATTTGTACATAATGATTTACATATAAATGATGTGTCAAAAAGAAGGATAATTCTTGGTGTACAAAATGGTGTCCAAAATGGCGAAGTGGCGGCCGCCTATTGGAGGGGCGGCCCTGTAGCATGACCCAAAAAAGAATGTGAGGAATTTTTTTTATTTTTGTTGAAGAAATTCTGATCCAATCATATCTCACCACATCATTACATGTAAACAATTATGTATATGTAATACAACCAACGTTCTTTATGATCTATTTAATGTTTTATAGAATAGGGAAGATTTTCTTAAAGGGATATAAAAATTTAAATATTGTACAGATTAACCACAACCTTATTGCCTCGATGCTTGAGAGTTGTGACACAAATAGATTTCTTGTTCTTTGATCATTTCCAGAATGCAAACAAGATTATTGTTCATCACTAGACATCAAGTTCGTTTCATTATCCCCCAGCTTTAACTGAAAATACTTAGATGTGTAAACCAACAGCCAAACGCTGTTGGACTTGAGCTCCTGTTTGACACTCATTTTTTTCTAAAATATATTTTTGCCTTTCTTTTTTTCAATCACATATTTTTCAATAAAATAATATTACACGCAAACCCAAAACGTTTCCTTATTTTTTAACCATACATTCTCCATCAATCTACTATTCCAAAATGCATTCAAAACTGAAAATGGGACTCAAACAAGGCAGAAAAGTGCAAGGCAGGGCACACGCACCTGGTTGAGCCCTCAATGTGCACGCAAATCTGGCGGCCAGGTTACACCCCTGATACCAAGATTTCAACCACGAAAGAGGTACAACAAAATGACTGACACATTATTATAGAGTATATTACACCGAGAGATGTGTCATCTCTTACTTCAAATAGACATATTTATAAGTAACTAAATACAATCAAGTTATAACACAACGTCTATTATTGGAATATACATACAAGCAGTTGCAGAAAACATAATCTGACCACATTCAAGAAAATAGGTGTGTAAGAAGTTTGTCTACTCCACTATTAAGTTTAGGTATCAAACCTGTCCATGATGTTCCGAGATATATTTGAGAACAAATAACACAACTTGAGAATATTATTACTCTTAAGAACTTCAAAATGAAGGATTAGGAATCAAGAAGGAATGAGAAAAGGGCAGGGAAACATTGTACCAAAAAATGGGAGAGTAAACAGAGAACTTAACCTCCTTTCCTTGTGTTAAAAAGTCGTAAAGAGAGAAAGTGAGACGGAAGAGAAGTGTTTTCTTTTCATTTTTCAGGAAACCCGATTTCCCAGTAAACGGGGAAACAAATGTTATGAAGAAAGGAAACTATATTCTAAGATAAAAATCGACAAAATTTATCCCTATTTTTTTTATTTTTTTTCCTCCTAGCTCCCCTTTACTTGCTTAAGAACATCTAGGAGAAAACGAAAGGAAAACACAAAATCAGTCGGCTACAAAACTATATCGTGCCTGTTCCTGTGTGCTCAAAAGAATGTTTTTATACGCCCAACCCAATCTTGACATCTGTTCATTCAAAAGGACGAGATTAACTTGCGCAGATTGTTTGCTGTCCTCCTTCAATTTAAACCATTGCCTAACATCTGAATCAGAGAAATCACATCCTTCAAAATTATTCTCCCAACTGTTCCTGTTTAGTAGGAGACTGATGCGGAAATAACATGCCTATACATTGCATGAATACAAGTTAACAATCAACAAAAGACATGAACAAAACAAGACGAGCTCCTACAGCTGTTTCAAAATAACACTATGTACAATGGACAGATTAGTAAAAAAAAATTGGTATGTACTTCCATGCGAAGGAAAAATTATGAAAGGAAGGTTCTTTTACCTGCAATAAACCCATGATCACATCTGCAGTGCTAGCCCCTTCCCGCAGAGAGAGAAGAATGCCGTGCTGCAATTTTGTTAACATGGTTGAATATGAGATGAGCAGAAGACAGAAATACTTGTAACAACAGCCTAAAAGACACAATAGACAAAGACTTGGAGCATGATTGGCCAAGCCAAAAATATATGTAAGTTTGGATATCTTTTTCCAATATTGATCAATAAAACAAACTACTTGTTTCAAAACTTGCTTATTTAATTACAAGTAAATTTATTAAGCTTAGCCAAATATGCTTTAATTCCCAATATGTTTAGCAACAGTACAGAAAATATGAAATAATAATGCAAGTATGCAACAGTGCAGCGTAAAAGTGCCTTGAAAATACTCACATCTCTTATTTTCTTGAATCTTTCAGTGAGGCTCTCCATGCATATGAAGTAGAAATCCTCATCATTTAACAATCGCATTGTCATCATTGATAGCTTGGGTATTTGACTCTTGCGATTTAAGCAACCAATTCTAATGGGCAGTAGCTCCCTGCCTAGTGAAAATCTTACTCAGACGCTATATCTGATTCGAAGACAGCTCAAGAGAACAAGCTAAAGATGGGTATGGCAACGTTCAGAAGAGAAACCTCACCTTTGCTCCAAAAGAAATCAATGCCTTCCTTTTTACTCACTTCAGCTGGAGAAGGAACATATCCAAAATTAATCCAGGTGTTCATTATCATCTCAAGCCTATCCTGGACAAGAAATAGGAAAAAGATTCTTAAATATATTACATAGCAGATAAGGTTGAATGGGTCTTTGCCAAGGTATTGAAAATATAGTGAACCTAAACACGACATTAGCAAGTAAAAACCAATTTGTTTAACTCATAAATAAATAAGTTAGTTCCCTTTATAACGGTTTAAGCTATTAGATCGGATTGTTTAACATGGTACTAGAGCAGGTACGGATCTTGCGTTCAAGTTTCACCATCATCCATTTATGAAAATTGTGCATGGGTCGAATGTTCGATGAAAGAGTAAATTTAGTGTTCCACATACAGAGGCTGGAATCATTTTTATCGAAGGCCAGCCACGTGTACCATTTTTTCAAATGGGTGGCAGCGAGAGTTGAACCAAAGTCTTTTGTCATGTCCATGTTTAACCACTCCATCTAAAAAAGCTAAAGGTGTTAGAGAGGCGATATATTGATTAAAATTTAATCTTCAAGACAATTGAAGTCAAACTTCTGTTTTGATGAACACGGTATAGTCTACTTAAACAGAACACTTGCATGTTGGACAAATATAGTGAGTTAAAAATGTAATAAATTTACAGATGAACACTTTATGGATTGTTACTCAGAAGCTACTACTAAATGGAAATGACAAGCATACAAGAGATTTACAAGATGGGTAATATATTCGGAGCTTTCCTAGCCACTATCACTTTGTTTTTATATCTGATGTCTGAAAATAGGTTTGATTTGCTTGACCTATGAAAATGTCAATACACACGATAGATGTACGAATTTCAAAAGTGCATTATTTAAGTCAATATATGAAAAAACCTCCCAAGAACTTGAGTTGTGACGTATAACATATTGATACAACATCAACTGATTTATTGCAACAGTTAAAACTAACCTTAGTTAATGTTTGCAGATGTACATATTTTAGCCCTTGATAAATGCCAAAAAGATCAATAGCTGAGAAGATTGGGTACACAACAAATGGTAGACCTGCTTGCAATCTTTCCAATCAAAAAGAAAATATAATCTTGTCATGTGTTAGTAAATAAATCCTAACATGAACACTGATATGTTTCAATAAACTATTATAAGAAACAGATTTCTGATAACAATCTAAGCAGAAATTTTCATATATTAGCACATACTACATTTTCATGTTGGAAAATGGAATCTCAACATGTGGAGGAAAAGTGTAAAATACTCAAGATGCATCATATTTGCATGAATTCATAATAAGAAGTCGAGAGCAAAAACCTCTGATTGTTTTTAAACAAAATGTTCAAGCCTGCAGCAAGCATCAGACCAAGATTATCGAAGCACACTGTTTGGATCTGAAACCCAACTGATAATCAGATTGAATAACATGAATAAACACTAAATACAATTTCAAGAATGATATTTTATTGTCAACCTGGGCCTTTGCAGAAACTTCACCAAGATTGTCTGCAATTGCAAAGCTTCGGTGAACGGCAGTCTGCGGATAATATGGCAATTTAAATTTTGCATCAGAATACGCCAAACTGGTAGGCATTATAGATTTAAGGAAAGAAAAATAAATATCAAATTTTATAAATGGGTTCTTCTACCCATCCCAAAAAAAAGCCAAGATTTATACACTATAATTTAGGGGTCGACTTCATGTAACCTTTTCACCATTACATTTGATTCAATGCTACATCTAGTGAAGCGTATGATGAAATTATGCCCCCATTTGATCTTGCTAAAATTAGATTTTTTTTAGTAAATTTTGATAAAAGTTGATGAAATGTATGGTTGAAAAGTTGATAAAAGTTGTGGTTCTCATGGAATGTGTGGTTGAAAATATTGAAAAAAATGAGTTTTAAAAAATGAGGGCCAAATACAGGCCAAATGGTATCTACCTCTTCTCGCTTCTAATATGTTCCATTAAAATGCAACTAAACCAGGCACTCCTATAGATCCACTCAACACATGCTCTAACCGTGTAGTCACCCAATTAATTTAAGTTCAACTGATGCCACCTCCACTTGTTGGAATTTACCATCATTTCTTATTTTATCCATTCTAATAATGTTGCACATCCATTTAGCTTCTTCACCTTTATTCCATTTATATTTATCAATATTTTTTCCCTAAAATCTTTACACTATTTACATCCAAGTATAGTTTATTTACCAGTTTGTAGAACTAGCCATTTAACTTGATAGGTATCTTCTAACTAATAAGAATCCTGATAACATTTCTCCATTTCATCCAACATCCTCTGATCATAAGCATTACATTCTTGTTAAATCCTCATTCCTTAGTTATAATCAAATCTAGCAACTCAATTGGGACTACATGATCCTTGTCCCATAGGTTTGATCATGTAGAATTTGACCCATTTTCTCATTGAACGGAGGGTAAGAAATCAATTAGATTGATTTTTCGATCAAAAGTACTATGTGAAATCTTCGATTTTTTTCTCTTCCTCTATCCCTATCCCTGTGAGTATTTCTATAGCATAGCTAACCGGAAGATCAGTCTCAGGGCTCAATCTATCTAGGCTGCCAGCCAAGATGAATATGGATTGAAGGGCTTGTCACGGAGCTTCATAGGTGGATTTCTCATGGCCCTCCCAATAAATCATTTTTTATGCTACACGAGCATAAACAATCTCTTTCATGAATTATTATAACCCAACTCATTGGACTTTTCCCTTAAAACTCTTCCGATCCAGAAGCATAATTAGGGACAGTTGGTTGAGCTGCTTTGCACCTCTCATCCTGCTGTTCTTTCTTCTCGCATTATGTTACTCTTTCTATGACAAAATGGCGTTTTATATATTGTATCTTAATCTTATTTAACCTTTACATTTAATTTCTAAAGTGCTTCAAATATGAAGTGACAACTTATCTCACCTCATATCATCAACCAAAACTATGTTATCAATGAATAACCTTGGCATAAGACATCATATCGACAAATAATCTTGGCACGAGACATTATATCAATGAATAACCAGCAACAAGAGACCCCGTCTTAGATATACCTCCTAAGTTCATCCATGACTCAGCCAAAATTCTAGGACTTTTGGCAGAACCTTGAGACAAACGTAAAGTACGACCGTATTCTCTACTGTTATCTGCACTAGATTTTACACTTGTGACTACTCCAACAACATATCTTTGATAATATTGACATTTTTAATAGAAATTCCTTTCTACGACAAAAATAGTAACAAAAAGAAGGAAAAATCAAGATATTTTTACATGGAGTGGACCCCTGTAATCCAGATTCATGTCTAATTTACAAATCAATTCATATTGGTCACAGAACTATGCATCACATGTCTCATGATATTTACAGGTTGTCAGCCCAAGAGAAGATTATTGTTTTTACATAAACCAATAAACATAAGTTATAGCTTCATTTTAATTTATAGAAATTATTAAAAATTTAACTCATGTGTCCATAAAGCAAAGAACTCACATTGAAAAAGAATTAGCACTTTGGCATCCAAAACGTGCAATTAATAGATGGTATTGCCATATTGGAGGAGAGAAGGCAACTAAGAGTAAAATGTTAAAAGACAAAAAAGGTGGACACCGATCATGCTTATTCATCAGCTATTCAAAAAATTATTTACTGAAACAAATATCATAGTAACACTAAATGAGAAAATATAATATAAGGTACGTTACATATAGAACATTATTTTAATAAAACTTACACCAGTAGCTAAGTAGCAGGACAGGCTTATCTGCTTAGCAATGTTTGCAATTGTTGCAAGAAGCAAGAAGTACTCGGGAAAGACTGGAGTCAACAACTCGAATCCAATGCTCAAAGTAAAGAGAACAGATGTCGAAAACCTAACCCTCTTCGTTAAACAAAGACGCATTAGCAACTCGTTAACTTTGTCACCAATTCAACTTAACATACAACAAGATAATTTTCCAAAAGTTTTCAACAATAAGGCAATTACAACTTCACCTTCAGTGAAAACCTATCGAATATTAATATTTTACGATATTTAACTGTTTTAGACAAGAGGTGTGGTTATCCTTGTTTATTCAAAATAAGAAATAAAATGAGTTAATAAGTGATAAAAAGGGTCCCAAATAGAATTATACTACTAAAAATATTTAAGATGAGAATGTAAGTTGCCGCCATTCCTTGAGGCGCAAAAGCAATACCTTTAGATTGGTATCGAAAGCAGAAGCGAAGGTAGCAGTATAGATGCATCTACTCAGCCGCCCTAGCCCGTCCTTCAAGACCCAATTTAGGGCAGCAGCTGACGCGAGTGAATGAGACTTGCCAATCCCAATTGCCCGAAACATTGCCTAAATATACCCATTCAATATCATTATCAATAATCTATAACAGACTGAAATGTGTTGTGAACAACTCAAAAGAGAAAAAGAGTATAAAAGAATAACATCAATATGAAATGTCACACCCAATCAGACACACACAACTAAATTCTTGCATTTTAGTAATTAAGTGCAGCTCATACCAAGGCAATTATACACCAAAGACACTTGCATTTCGTTAATTTCTGTTTGTGTGTGTGTTTTGGGAAAGAGAGAGGGGGGGGGGGGGGNCACCATAAAATATTTAATTCAAACTTTTTCCAAATACCACCAAGCCAGAAGCTAAATTTACATTGTAGCAAGAAAATGAAAATTTGGTATTAGCAGAATCAGCAACGTTTAACCCAAGGACTTGACCTATAATATAAGTAGCCCAGAAAGTTAACCACCTGAAGCTCTAAATATTCAATACATTGATTACAAGAACCTGAAGATAAGAACTGAAAATTCTGTGAAAGTTATCAAAATCATCCCAAAGACTTTACTTTTCAATTAATTCAGAAACTTACTAACCAAATTGACAATACCTGAGTCGCAAGAACCTGAAGAGCAGAGCTGAAAATTCTATGCAAGAATTTCCATTTCACATATCCCAAGTAATTATCAGACACTGCCCTGGGCAGAAAAAAGTCCCTCACAGCATACCTACAAACTCTGCTCAATTTCCTCACCCCATCTCCAAAATCAAGCAAAAAATCTAAAAGAGAAAACTCATTAATCCCATCAACAGAGACAAGTTTCAGGTCATTTCCATCCCAAAAGTACCTCGAAACAGCTCCTGAGTGTCGGACAACAACTGGGAGGCTGACTTTTTCTTGATTACTACTATTTTTGAGGTTGAGGTTGAGTTTTATTTTTTCTTCTTCTTGAAATTCATGGTTGAAGGTGGAGGTTTTTAAAGAGTTTGAGAGAGTTAAGAGTTTAAGAGAGGATTTGGGTTTAATGTTGAGATTGCGAATTTGCGTCCATGGCGAGTGATGGTTTGAAGATGAAGACGAACATGCGTATACTTTTACTTGCATCATCAGGATTGAAAATGGTCTGAATTCTGTGTGAAGTGTGAAGCCGAATGAAGTGTGAAGCCGAAGAGGATTATAGAACAAGCGGAAGTTGCAGGAACTTTTAAGGTAAATATTATTTGAGTTAATTCACTAGCAGTCACTGAAATTTGTAATAAATTCCAAATTGACCACTAACGATTCATTATTGGTCACCCAATTAGAAAAATTTAAGTACCCCCTTATGTTTGCCATTTGGATTAATTGGATAAAATTGTCATTTCCACTTAAGGTACGGAACTTGAATCTTATATAAAAAAATGTAAGATTTTAATATGTGATTTATAGAGTTGGGATCTTTAACTTCAACTGTTAATTTTTTAGGTCCTCAATATCTATAATAATAGTATCAAAGTAGACATCATGTCGTCTCAATTGAAATTGAGGCACAGCGTTGTTCATTTGGAACTAGTCATAAGCTATAAAAAGTCAATCTAATGTGGGCGAGGGGATCTTGGAGCATGATGATTTGTCATGATTCTAATTGTAAGATATAGGATTTAGATCCAACATCAGTATGAAATTTCAGTGTGTGGTTTATTTAGATTTAAATTTTTCAATTTCAATAACTAACTTTTGAAATAGGACTCTCAATATATCTATAACAAAAATTTGGAAAATATTTTTTGTAAAGATTAGGATTTCACATTTTCCTCGACATGTATTGAGTCCTTATTGGGCCCCATTATTTAAAAACTCATTTTTCACCACACATTCTCCAAATAAAATAATTTTACTCGTAAATTCAAAATATTTTCTTACTTTTTAATCACTTTCTCCAAAAAATTGTTATTGTGTCACATTTTAGGGGGACAAGCAAGATTTTATGTCCGTTTGTCTAATGAAATGATGAGAAATTGAGGTTAGGGAGACCTCATAGGGTTTAATTTGATTGAATTATGCTTCTTGTATGTTCTTTGTTGACTTCCTACGTGTAGAAAAATTAACCATTGATTAAAAAATATTGTTAAAATTAATGTACAAAAAATTGTCAATTCACATGATATCAAATTTGATGCACAAGTACCGATGTTTGAATTTGATATAGAAGTGCGAAAATGAGTTGTTAAAAGTCCATCACAGCATAACACAATCAAAAAGTATCTGACTGTCATGTTTGATGGATTTTTTTTTTAACAATCCTTTTTCCCTACTTTTAACCGCGCATTCTTCAAAAAATTATTATTCAAAACATTGATTTTTCCAAATAATGACCGCCAAACAATGACTTACTCAAGCATTCAATGCATATCACCTAAAATGGCGATCACAACTAATAATAAATAGCATTATTAAAAAATGAATTGAGTGTGTGATAAGTTTTGATAATGGAAGAATATTGTCAATGGAAAAGAAGGTAATTCACATATATTCCTCTCTCACGGTTACAGCCATTTGTAGGTACATTTATATGTAAACTGTAAATCTATACATGGTAAATGAAACAAGTAATGGAAGCAAATTATATATGGTAAATGAGTAATTGCTGTAATCATGGAATTCTGCTTGCTATAGTGCTGAGATTCTGCTTGCTGTAATACTTCCCCTCAAGTTGGAGTATGAAGATCCGTAATACCCAACTTGGAACGATGAAGAACAAATAGATCACGTCCCAAAGGCTTAGTAAAAAATATCAGCATGCTGTTGAGAGGTGGAGACATATGAATGGGTAAGGAGGCCAGATTTAATCTTTTAACAAACCAGGTGGCAATCAAATTCTATGTGTTTAGTTCGTTCATGAAAGACTAAATTGCGGGCAATGTGGATGGCAGCCTGATTGTCACAATGAAGGGCCATAGGTTGAGGATGGGGTACAGTAAGTTCCTGTAGAAGTAGACGAAGCCAAACAAGTTCACAAGTGGTGGTAGCCATCGCACGATACTCAGCTTCAGCAGAAGAGCGGGAGACAGTAGTTTATTTCTTTGTGCGCCAAGAGATTGGGCTATCACCTAATTTGATGAAAAAACCCGTAATAGAACGGCATGTGAGAGGGCAACTAGCCCAATCAGAGTCACAGAAGGCAGAGACTTGAAAATTGTAAGTCGATGAGAAGAAGAGACCATAACCGGGAGTAGTTTTCAAATAGCGGAGCAGGCGGTGGACAGCTTGTAGATGAGGCTTTCGAGGAGTGTGCATGAATTGGCTCAGAATGTTGATAGCAAAGGTTATATCTGGACGAGATATAGTCAAATAGATCAAACGGCCAATCAATCGGTGATATAAGCTAGGATCATCCAAGAGATCACCATCCGAGTCATTAAGCTTGCAATGTTGTTCCATGG
>CAIGRF010398704.1:10385-22407 GCA_903798235.1 Fraxinus ornus
CGTCAGCCACCACCACAACTACCATTTCCAACAACAAATAAGATCCAAACCAGATCTGACCACAATCACTGCGACCACCAGATCTGCCATGACCACCATCACCTCCATCACTGCAACCACCATATCCGTCACCCAACACAGCCAACATACTTTCGTCGGCAAAGATGGGAGGCGTCACCGGTGAAGGTTGGTAGAGAGAGAGAAGAGAGAAGGTGGAGAAGACAGAGAGAATGAAAATGGAAATGGTTTCTAGGGTTTGTGATGAAATTGATTTATTACCTGATTTTTGAAAATCAATCTTTAAACACCTGATTTTTTGTAATTTCCCTAAAGAAAAAAGTTAAAATTAAGCCCATGTTTGTATCCTATTTTTTTAAAACTTTTTTTCTACATACTCATTTTTAACCACATATTCATATAATAAAATATTTTAAACACATGAATTCAATTTTTCTTTATTCTTCTTAATAACACATTCTTTAAAATTTCACTATTCAAAACAATATTTTTCGGAAAAAAGGGCCGCCCAATTAGATCCAAAGCCCGCGAGCCACAAGCCCAACCCGAGATGAAAATGAGATTAACGTCTGAATCTAACGGCGTTAGGCACAGTGGAGCGGAGGGAAGTGAAAGGTATTCAAAACCAAACCCAAATGCCATTTCCCCTTCTCTAATTGAACCGCAGTCTCTAAATCCCGCTCTTTGCTCTTCCAACCCCAAAAAATCCCCAAAAAGGGAAATTCAGAAGCACTCCCTTAGGTATGCCCAAATGATTCACTCGAATCAGTGCAAATCAATATAAATCGCATAAATTTGAGGTCAAATCAAAATCCCTAATTTTTTTTTGATTGAATTACACTCAGAGAATCCAATTTGTGGGTTTTTTTTTTGAAGGCCAGTTAAACCCATTGCAGCTAAACCCAAATATTTTCAACCCGATTGCTATAGTATTTTTTAGTTTTATAATCCAACCATACATCAAATCATAATTTCTCAAATCACGATTTCTTCAATCTCAAATCATACCTCAATTTCTTCTCTCGCCCCTGTCGGTAGGTACTGGTTTTGTCTGTATTTTTTCTTTTAAAATATTTTGAGATGGAGAATCTGATTTGGGGTGAACTGTGGAGCCGGAGGATTTTGTGCATTCACTGCCGTGTGCTGGATAGTGTGTGGTGTGATTATTTTCAGATTTTGTTAGGGATTAGGGAATCACATTATGGGATTATGATTTATTGCTCAAATATTGAATAACATTAGGATTATATTGAATGTGATTCCTATTGCTAACATATTCTAGTTCCTTTTAAATATTGAACGGGAATCCGGAATGGGATTAGGATTTAGGACTATATTCAATTCGTGTTTCAAACTCAAAAGCTAAATATAAAGAACTAGTTTGGTAAATTTGAGTGTTTGCTTCTAAATCTTCCTACGGTGCTAAGAAATTTTGGGAAAGTGAACGCAGATTTCTAATTTTGGGAGTCTGTTTGGAGATTTTTGTTCAATCAAAACAAGGCATCTCTCTATTTTTCTGTGTTATATGATTTCTTAGATTTACAATAGATACCCTTTTCTGTACATTGAGAACTTTCCTCTGGCTATGTGGTATTTTTCCGTACAAAAGTGTTTTTATTTGTTTTCCCGAAAAGAAAATAATTTGGGGGGGTTGAATTTTTGTTTCTGAAATTATTAAATATTGTCTAGATCGGATCATTTTGTGTCATCTCTATTATATTCTAATTCTTTTAGTTGTCGTCTCTTTATTTTTTTCTTTTAACTGTTTTTAGCATTTATATTATAGATTATTATTATGTTTCAAATCCTCCTTTGAAACGACTTAAATAAATAATATCCTTTTAACCAATTTTTATATTACATTCAGTTTATTTAAGTACTTCAGTCCCCTCTATCAAAAATTCTGGATTCGTCCCTGGTTACACTTGGTTGATACTATTGTGTTGATTTTTCCCGATGCTATAGATGCAAATGTTTTTTTCACCCTTTTTCTACTGGTTTACGTGTCTCTCTTTTGTCGTGTACTTTTTGAAATTTATGTTTGCTATGTAGAGTGGTTGAATATAGTGAAAATGACTAAAGTTACTGCTGCGGGACAATTATACTCATCCAATGCTCTTCATTTTGGGGATGGCGGTGGTGGGGTTGGTAGCTCAAAGGTTGCCGCTACCACTACTTTGAAGCGAAAAACACCCTCAGAGTTAAGGGTAATTTCCTAAACCCTAGTTCTTGAAATGTGTACTTTTGTACTATTTTTAATGTGCTGAAGCTTATGGAATCTTGATTTTGGTTAAATACTAGTGGTGGCATGGCCTGTTATTTTATTTGATTGAAGATATGTGTTAAGTGAAGATATCATGACACCGTTCTTCGATTAGGTATTAAATAGCTTAGAGAAGGACTTAAATGAAAAGTTAACTGCTGCAATGTTCAGGCTTTGTTTTTCTTGTTTGGCTTATATTGTTCGCGGCTTACATGTTGTTGCTGATTTTACACGATTCTATCCTCCAAGTCCAACATATGAATTGGAGCTACAATAATAATAATAAAAAAAAAGGATCATAGAAGTCATAGTCCATTCAATCTATAGTTTAGGTTCTCTTATGCAATTGTGTGGAGTGAAATGATGTAGTATTTTGAGATACCATTTGCTGAAAAGAAAAAAGTACAAACTCATTTCCTTATGTAGTAAGTATGTAACACGGATGTGGAGATCCTTACTTAGTATGTTCAAATGATAGGGAGAACTACTGAAGCGGAAGAATTTAATGGTGCTTGTAGATGGATCTCCAGCTCCTGTAACTGATCATACGAGGTAAATTTGTAATGTAATTTTTTTCTTACAAATTCTCTGAATTATACTGACTGAGAAATTGCTGGTTTACAGTAGGAACAGTGATGGAACAGCTTCTGGACCTAAAAAATCTGATTCATCAAAAGCACCACGATACATTGATACACGTGTGGATGAATTATTTCCTGTCCGAAAAAACAATATTAGGCTTCGGATGCTTTCCAAAAAGGAAAATGTTAAGGTTGGCTGAGTTTTCTTTTAGGTCTAATTAGTGGCTATTTACTACATTATCATACAGTTTCATTTACTGCATTGTGTCTTAAACTGGGACTAAAAAGTTCTATCTTTAGCATTTCTTAGTATGTGTGTTATGTAATGAGCCACTTGCAGGAAAATGTCCCAATTGAGCATATTGGCAGCCTGAAGAATCCCCCTGTCATTATGAATATGGATGCCAAGCCACAACAGCCAAATTTGTGGTATAGTGTATACAGAAAAAAACTTCCATTCATATTCTACTGCGTATTCATGCTGCTGATTGAATTATATCATTTCTTTCATATCCTTGAAGCGTGGACGATACTTTTGCTTCAAGAGGCGACAAATACGGCATAAATCTAACTGACATGACTGGAAAATGTAGTAACAGTACCTTCCGGAGTGTCACACAGCTGTCACAGGGTGGTGAAAATTTAAATGCCCTGACATTAGTTGACATGGTATTTTTTTTTTGCCATTGTAGTCTTTCGAACTATGGTGTAGATTTAGGTTTAAAATGTTAAAAACTCTTCTTTATCTGTAGAATAAAGCTTTAAAAGGACTGGTTTCATGTGAATCTCTTACTGCTTCGGTTCCACTCAATGAGTCTACTGATATAACTAGAGGTATTATGCCACAAAGCTCTTCTTCAGAATTTCATGTTCCTGGCCGGAAGACTCCGCTGGATTTGACCTTGAAAACTACCATACGGGTTTTGTCTTCATCTTCAGTGAATTGGTGGGCTCATTGTACTTAGTGATTTTTCTAATGTTAACTTTGTCCATGCAGTGTTTGAACTTATTTATTATGGTGCTTCATTGTGCGTGCAGCAATCTGGAATACATTTTATAGTCCACGTGTTTGATGAGCTATTTAATGCATATTCTTACTGACATAAATTATGCATGACTAGTCTTATTTGAGGAAATGCAGTAACCATTGTACAGATGTTGACTTGCCCGCTTTTGTTTCGTCCCTGCATGCCCCATGATGCTCTCATTAAGTTAGGTCCAGTAGTAGAAAACTTTGCTTAATATTTTTAGTCTCAATTAGATTTTGTACACACATACTTTAATCATCTCTAAATCTTGCAATCCTTTTGCTGCTTTTATTTGTTATGGTGAAGGAACCATCATCAATTTTTTGATAGATCTACGAGACCATGAAGCGAATGATTTGATCGCTGAATGTTTGGTTTTTTCATTGATGTGGAATCAATAAGTACGATAAACATCCTGACTCCAATCTATATATCTTGCACCCGTTTGACACCCTTTTTTTTTTTTGCAAAACTCATTCTCCTACAGTAAAGGAAGACAACAATGTCCACAGTCAAACTTTGTGTCAGCTTCCAATTTAATGCATATTCCCGTTGAGAATTCCTTCCGAGTTTGCCCTCATAAAATAATTGCAATTTTCCACAAATACCCTCACTCTTTTCAACCTAACACACTATGAAAGGGCAATATCGGAAACAAACATTGAAATGTTTGGAAAGTACAAATTTCATGCAGGTGGGACTGTACACTTTCTGACGGATTTGAAAGATTTGGTACATGGGTCCCACGTTTTTTTGAAAAAGAAACTGTAGAAGAATGATTTTTTTGCCAAAAAAGGGGTTTCAAACGGGCGCCTTGTTAACCTTTGCTGCTTTTTGGTTATGGTCAGAGACACTACACTAGTTCTTTAAAAGATCTATCAGACTGTGAAGTTCATGATTTCAACAATGAATAGACAATTCTTTCTTCAATATGTAATCAATATCTAGGATAAACATCAAGATTTCTTTCTTGCCATTTTTGAATAAATAATTGACTTCAGAAAATTTCCTGTAATCTAACTAGTTTTAAGAGTAAAGCATCAATTTCTTTTACCATTTTACAAAATCTCATGCCATACGGACGTCACATGTTTTCTCTGAAATCTCTTGTTACTAACTGGAATTAAATCTCGTGACGACTGCATTGTCATACTTATTTCTCTCTAATTCCCAATTTATGCACCACTCTTTTCTCTTGCATATAATCCATGAAAATACATTAATTGCACAGCTTTTATATTTATTTACTGAAATATTCATAGTTGTCTGTTCCATTAAATGCATGCTCATCTAATATCTTCTTTGTGCTTCTATAGGTTCCATAGGTTAGTCAGCCGTGGGAGCTTTGGTGGTATGTCTCCATTTCTGTATATTGGCTGTTCTTCAGGGCATGGTATGCCATTCTCTTCAGAGCCTAATTCCACCGGTCAAGTAAAACATCTAGGGACTTTACATTCGTGGGTGCACCCACAATCTACTCTACCAAATTCAGCTATATCAGCATTGACCATATCTGGGGCAGGAGGTATTGCAGTTGAGACCAATGTACTAGAATCTTTTTAACTTTTCTTCTCCTTTCTTATTCTCCCTTTTATCATTAATAACTCTACATATTAAGGGCAAGGGGATTTCTTGAGTAAACGGCAACAAGTGTGGGAGGATTCATTTCGGAGTCTTTACTACATGCTTCGGAAGAAGATGTGTTACATCTTTTATGGTAATGACCTTATACTTTTGCAATATATTTGTAATAAATCTGTAAAACAAAAGCTTGGTTATCTCTCTGCCAAAGTATGGTTCTCGTAGCCCTTATTTACTGGGTAATTGTTATATGCGACTTGCATTCTTATTGTTAGTGTTACAATAATTGACTTGGGACTCTTGGACCGGTAATATTTGTTGATGTTTCTCCCAAGGACATTTCTTCCAGGTATTTAGAATTGGAAATATAATTCTTTTTGATTTCATTTTCTTCATGGACAATTGATGGCCAAATTCTAGAATGCACAGTTTTCCTTCTTCATAGCATTTACCCGAGGATGTTAATCATAGCCTAGCGTAGCGTCCCATCTCTTTAGGGGAAGTTACGAGACACTTCTGTCTATTCTTAGTTTGTCAGAGCTTCTACCAAGCTTTCTTTTACCCCAATGATTTCTAATTCCATTTGACGACTTCTGAAGAACTCTCCTAACACACCTTTCCATTTGAACCATTGGCGCCTCAATCTGTTTTACATGATCCCCGATGAAAGTCCATGCACTATGAGTTCCTGGATGAACATAGAGATGGGCTTCAGTGTTCTTTGATAGGGAAATTCCATTCGTAAGTGAAGTAATCAGTAAGGTGAATAATATTGTTGCTTGTTGCGAGGATAAATCAGCTTCAAATGTTCTTTATTAACTTGTAGTTAAGGGGAGGACAAGTTAAATGGTTGGGCATGTCCAGTGTAGATCTAAGGAAGCTTGTATTCACAAAACAATGCATTTAGAGCTGAACAAATTAGAAGCTCTCATTTATAATTTTTATATATATATTAGAAAGCAATGTCCATGACATATTATGTTTTGAGGCTGGTGATCTTTCTGCTCTAAGTTGTATCATATGTACAAAATCCTATCATTTTTTTCCAATTCTTATTACAACTAGAAAGAAGTTATTTGCTAATTTTTGAAACAGTCTGCACTGCACAGTTTGTAGTCATGTTCACTGGGTGTAATGGTCAAGAGGATACCAAACGCTCCTGCTGTGCTTACATATCTCGCTCAACAAGATATTTAAGGTCACTGCTAAAAGAACAGGTAAAATTTATTTTCTTCTGGAAAAGGAATAATCTGAATGACTAGAAACTAAATTCGACATTGAATAATAAGTACTTTACACTCAAGTCTCAGCTAGCTATATGATTTTGCATTTTTATCAATTTTGAAGCTTTTATTTCTACAAAATATTTGGCTCGTTGATCTACAACCTAATTTTGTTCTGTTGAATTTTAAATTTGATTGCAGGATGTTTCTTTTTCTATGCCGCTTTGCAAATCTAAAGTGGAGGAAATTATTGCAGAAGACTTGGTTGAACTCTCAGAAATCGAAAAATACAATCTTGGAGAGGTTTGGAATGTGTCCACATCATTTCTTATTCTCTATCTATTAGAGCATGTGAGTTTAGGTCTAGGATAAACTATGAAGCCTGGGACAAATTTGTAATGATCGCTTGGTAATCAAATGATATGAAGTTATTGTCTGATGCTCCCCTTTTGGTTACTTAATGAGTCCTTTGTGAGTTTCCATTAACTTCTGCTCAACGCTCAACTGAGTGATGCAGGCTCGACCCCTGGAGACCCTGACTGGTGTTGATAACAGCCCAGAATCTTTGTTGATGTTTACCGGGAATAAGAATGTACATGGATTGTACGATTTTCTACTAAATTATAGGTAAGTGTCTGATAAAATAAGTTTGTCCTTTTACTTTCTCAGTCGAAGGAGGAAAAGTGGTTGAAGTTTGTATATATTGTTTTATGTGATGTTGTCGTTAGCTCAGTTTTCTTCTTTGGTTTGTTTCCAGATCCTTTTTGGCCTCTTTGACTGGTGTGGATGTTCCTGTTTTGTATTCACCAGTACCTTTTCAGAATGCCGCTCTATCTGCTCCAGAGGTGAGTCCAGTTAGTATGTGGTGTTGGTAAAGTAATGATTGCAAACTTTCCTTCTTTCCTGTTTCTTTCTTATGTACCTTGCAGCTTGAGACCATTTTAATTTGTATCACCAAATGGCAATGTGCAGTTTGTAGTTTACAATTACGTTACTATTGTGTGATTGTTTGATGATATTAGGGTCGTAGTAGAAGTAAGACAATGTATAGAATATCCTTTTAGTCATAGTATGGTTGAGAATAGAGTTGATATTGGAATCACAATTGAGGATTGCATTGTTTGAGAGAGTAATTGATTTAGTCACTTAGCCCTGGTTTGGTACATATTCTTTAAAACATATATACATATTTTTTTTCAAATTCATTTTTAATCATACTTATAAAGAACCCGTTTGAGCCCCATTAAAAGGTTAAGAATATAAGGAGGACTAATACAAAAAATTAGAGCCAGTTTGACGAAATAGAAAAGTGGTACAAGAAGTTCTGCACAATTGTTAGAAAACCAACTATACTCTATGGAATAAGATTGCTGGGCTGTTAAAAGGCAAAAGGTCCTTATGATAAAGTTAGCTTAAATGAGGATGTTGAGATACATGTTTGACCATGCTAAATGATAAAATAAGAAACAAGGACATAAACCCAACAATTAGAGGATAAATTAAAGCAACGATGGGTTAAATGATTAGGACATGTCCTGTGTAGACAGTAGACCTAAACAAGCTCATTTTTGCAAGTGTAATATGATCCCAACAGAAAGTCAGAGAGAGGACAAAACTAACAGGTTCGATGTGTTTGTTAGACATGCAATTTCATTAGACCTTTAGATATATTCGGGTGCTGGATCAGATGGAATGGTGAAAATAACTTAATGTAGTTGGTCCATAATTTATTTAGAATAAGGTTTAGCTTGTTCTTGTTGCATCATGTAGTTGTTGGTGACTTGGTGTCAATCCAATTGAACGAACATTTCTCTCAAAAGTGTTCAAAGTATATAAAATGTTTCCAGGGATCCATAGACCCCAAGAATATTACAAATTTTTATAGTAATAGGTTAAACTTGGCAATTTGGAAGGATAAATTATTGACTAATCAATTTCTTTTTCCTGTGGCTTTTCCTACCTTCAATTTTTGTGAGTAAGTTTCTTTTTGGATACAAATTTGTAAATGGTTTGTAAATTCATTCAAAGTCAACCACATATTTATAATTACTAATATTCCACATATTTCATGAAATCCACCACTATTCCTCTTTATAAACCATTTATAAATTTGCCAGAGGAGGCTAAAATGTACAAAAAAGGTTACAGAAAATCAACCTTGTACAAAAATGGCAATATTCGTTGTAATCAACATCTTACATTTTAGAAACGTGTTTTCATATGCAACCCATTCCATTCAGTTCTATGTTAAATGGTGAAAATTCCACCTCTGTTTTTTGGTTTTGTAATTTAAAGAACTTGTTAGGGATGTACTTTTGGAGTGAATCACATAAATGAAACTATTGATTCCTTGCTACATCAGCCTTTCAACGAGCTGCTCAGGGACAATTGGTTTTGCAAGATTTACTTGAGATCATTAATTTTGGGTCACTTGATTATGCAGGTTAGATGCAAAGAGGTGAGGAGAGCTGATCATATTTCATCCCAGCTAAAGGGGACTAGTATTGATGGTGAACCTAATCGAGATTCATCTGCGGGTATCTGTTACAGTGTTGAAATTAAGGATGTCTATCTTCCCCCATGGGTAATTTCTGGCGTATGTGATGCTATGCAGTCTAATGGGACTGACTTTGAAGCCAGGTATGCCAAATTCTCATTGTAGCTGACGCTTGAGCTTTGCTAATAAAGCATGTTTGGGAGTTGTTTATAATTGGTGTACAGCACAATAAATAGAAATGAGCGATGGATAAGTAGTTAGTACTTGTAGGTCCCACAAAATGTGGCTAAAAAGTGATTTGGCCTATTATAAACAGATTATAAACGTGGCAAAAAAGGGGTAAGACTTGTTGCATTTTCTTCATTATTGCTGAAACTTGAGTTGTGTTGACCACATAGATTGCTGCATTTTGTGGAATCATGTGGTCTCTGCAGAATCATTTAGTCTGCTCCAGCCCATCTTCTTCTTTCCTTATCCAAATCTCAAAAGTTTTTGATTACTCAAGAAGTAGAATTAGAAAGGTTAACACAATCAATTAGGCAATTAACCAGTCACTTCTGGAATTAAATTTTGCAAGTTCAACTGACTGTTTAGTGTAAGCCGACTCTGGTTTTCTCCTTGAGAGTTCTTGAAGTACCTTTAAAGAGGGTTTGCAAACATTCTGTGTTTTCTGGAAGTCCATTTCAGAAATTCATTCCCTTGAAGCACCCACCTGCTGAATGAACTTTTTAATTTTAAGAGCTTTCCCCAAACATACCCTGAACTTTTATTTTCTAAACTGATATCAGACAGCTGCTTTAATTTGGTTCATAGTTTGGCAATACAGTTTGATTCTATCATTCAATACAATGGCTGGAAGAGATATAAGTTTCTCTTTTTCGGTCTCCTGAAAGATTATCCTTCAGATCTAACATGGACCTGCACTATTTTTTTGCTACTTAAAACTTGATTAGTTTCTTATGTGTCTATTTGAGTGATTTGCAGCTTTATAACAGAATCCTCATCAATTGGTTTGAACGTCGGTCTGGGCATTGCCAGAGAACAACCCAATCAGCAAGCTGCAAGCAAACTATTGCAAGAAAGTGACAATTCTTTTGGTATTCCAAACGTCACTCTTTCATCCCAAATAGGTTCTGCCTTTTTGAAGGGATTGAAGTACTGTGGCGGTTCGTACAAAGCTTCCATATCACCGGTTTGATATACCATTATTTACTGTAATTGCGAAGCTGGAACGCACGGGCCATCTCACTGTTATTTCGCCGATTTGTATTGTATTTTGATTGTCTAATCTAAGTGATACTTGTCAATCCCGTTTTGATGTACTCCCTTCTATGGCCGTCAAGCTCGATCAGTTTGATACAGAGTAGGGGCTGTTGCACCGTATAGTGCTTGTGCACTGGAGTCGGTGAAAGTTTTTATGTAAAGCTTCTCATTTTGAGTACAGATGAAAGTCATGACATCTGCTAACAGCTTGATGCAACCTTTTATCTAAATTATTCTTGGACTTGCGTTAATTGATTTGAATTGCTTCTATTGAGTTGGTAGCAGTTTTGGATTAAGTTTAATATATGCTACACAGTTGAATGAATTTCAATCATTGAAGGATATATAAAGCTTATAGACCATTTCATAGTGTACCATTGTTGAATAGAATCTAAACCGCAGTATCTCATGACATTCTCACTCTCCAACTGTGAAGAAATACAATTAAACTCAACCAGCTGGAATTCAAAGATGTGAATCGAAAGTATAGAGCTTGAGATAACATTAAACAGGTGAATAACGATGCAAAGAAATGTAAAGATGGCGTGAAACAACACTAGAAGAACTTGGTGTATTGACTGGTGAGAGAATCCCTGAGATTTGAATAAAGGCGGCCGTGGAGGGAATACTGCCGAAGGTTCGTAACTTCATACCGAGAATTAAACACCACAAGATGCTCATCCGTTCTAGAAAATGCAAGTTGTATTCCAAGGCTACAATCTACAGAACCCTCTCGGTTTTTACAGTTATTAGTTTTGATGGCACAATCTTGATTGTTGAGGCAAACAAAGTTAGATATGCTGCAGCCATCTCTTTTCCAGTACAAGTTCTGTAGTATTTCCTTTTTAAATTCAGGAACCTGCATAAAGATGAAGATGGTCCAGTTACATATAAAAAATGACTATATTAATCGAAATAATATAGTAACGACTGTCTAATTACCAAAGTAAAACTGGTGACAGTGTATGTACTGTTTGCAACAAAAGCAGGAATGGACCGTGCAACATATTTTCGACCAGCAAATGCTAACCATATAACCCCAAAAGAATCCTGTGATGTCAAAATAATGCAGGAGATTAGAAGACGTGTAGGAAAGGTTAACAAGAACAAAATGATAAGGTGGGTTGTAACATCGCTAATGTAGAAATTACTCAAGTTGCATTATGTGTAGTATAGTGTTCAAGGAAAATTTTCGAAAATCTTCCACAAACCAAACGCCCAAAGTCGTGTAGACAAATGACACTGACAGCAAGATAAAGATCTCATCAAATTTTTTTAGTTCCATTTAGTTATCCAGATACCAGGGATTAGTCCATTGCATGTAGACATGGATATTATATTTCAAAACTAATCAAGTTATATTAGAGCCAGAGATTAATTTGGGAACACCAAGCCCCTAAAAAATTTCTTCATTTTTGTAACGCCCCAAAATTCATACATCTTGAGGTGTTACAAAAAAATTTCATCTACTTTTATTTACTTAAAATGCAGAACGATAAAATTTTTTAATAAACAAAATATTGGAACATCAAGAAATTTGAATTTGAATCATAAAATCGTGTCTTTAA
>CAIGRF010398738.1:5154-19810 GCA_903798235.1 Fraxinus ornus
GAAATACTATAAAATCATCTGAAATAACATTTTTCCTTTCTCTCATAGATCTCCTTAAATTTATTAGTTCTTGATGTTGTTGAGTTTGTACATCTTGAATAATTACCTTATTTTGGATGAGAGGTTCTTCAACATTATCTTGTTGAGGTTCTGAATATATTACTTGATCAATGATAGATATGGGAACATGTACATTGTCAAAAGCAATAGTAAGAATCGAAAACGATCATTCCTCAACTTCTTCCTCAAAAACAATGTCTCTAACCTTATTTCTCCCCCCAAACTCAACATCCTCAAAAATATTGCAGTTCCCATTTCAAAAATTGAATTAAGTGTGGGATCATAAAATTTATAGTCCCTTGATCGCTCAGAGTAACCAATAAAGTAGATGTTCACTGTTTTAGAGTCTAATTTCTTTTCAAGTGGCATATAAGGCCTAGCTTCAGCTGGACATCCCCAAATGTGAAAATGCTTTAGACTAGGCTTTCTGTCTACCCAAAACTCATAAGGTGTTTTAGCAGCAGCTTTAGTTGGTACTTTGTTTAGAATACAAGCTGCAGTCTTTAATGCTTCTCCCCAGAGTGATTTTGGTAAAGTAGAATGACTAATCATACTCCTTACCATATCCTTAAGAGTCATGTTTCGTCTTTCAGCTACACCATTCATACTAGGCGATCCTGGCATGAAGTATTGTGGGGCGATTCTACATTCCTCAAGGTATTTAGCAAATGGTCCTGGACATTGTTCACATGAACCGTCATATCTGCCGTAGTACTCACCACCACGGTCAGACCTAGCGCTTTTTATCCTTTTGTTGAGTTGATTCTCAACCTTAGTTTTAAAAACTTTGAACATGTTCGTGACTCAGACTTCTCATAAATAAGATATAGGTACCCATAACGTAAGTAATCGTCTATGAATAATATAAAATATTGTTGACCATTTCAAGAAGTTGTAGGGAATGGTCCACAAATATACGTGTGTATCAATTCTAAGATATCTGAAGTTCTGTTAGCACATAATCTTCTTGTTTTGGTCTGTTTTCTTTTGATACAATCAAAACATACATCAAAATCTGTGAAGTCAAGGAAATCCAAAATACCATCTGATACAAGTCATTCAACTCTAGCTTTTGATATAAGACCTAAGCGCTTGTGCCATAATTTTACTGAATTTTCATTATTTAATTTGCGTTTAGTACCACGTGATTTCACATGCAAGGTTTCATTATATGATGCAACAGTATTGAGCAAGTATAGGTTATCACATGCAGATAATAAACCAATACCAATAACATTGGAATTTAATGAAAGACTAAATTGATTGTTTTCAAATGAACAATAATATCCAGATTTGTCCAACAAAGAAACAGAAACCAAATCCCACCGAAAAGACAGTACAACGAATGTGTCTTTTAAATCCAAATAATGACAAGTTCCTAACAATAACCTAAAAGTGCATATTACATCAACTTCCACCGATTTTCCATTACCCACATAGATGTATCTTTCACTATCATTTGACTTTCGGTAGCTCTGGCATCCCTACATAGAAACACTTATGTGAGTAGTAGCACCAGAATCTAACCACCAAGTGTTTCTAGGTACTGAAGCTAAATTAACCTCCGAACAGACCAAAGTAAGATTTGTACCTTTCTTTATACTCCAGACGTGATATTTGGTACAGTCCTTCTTCACATGTCTAGTCTTGTTACAAAAGAAACAGGCCCCTTTATCATCTTGCCATTTCTTTTGTATTGGACCCTTAGGAGCAGCTTCATATTCCTTTTTTTTTCTTACCCTTATCCTTAGAAGTGCTTGCCAAGTGAGCACTATCAGTTCTTTTTTACTTCAACATTTCTTCCTCTTGCACACAATATGAAATGAGCTCATTTAGAGACCATTTCTCCTTCTGATAGTTATAACTGACCTTAAATTGACTGAATTGTGTAGGAAATGAGATCAATGCCAAATGTATGAGCAAGTCATCAGACAGCTCGAGCTTTAGTCCCTTAAGTTTAGAAGCAATGTAAGATATCTCCATGATGCACTCCCTTACATTTCTCTTGCCTTTATATTTCATTGAAAACAAGCTTTGCAAAAGCGTGCTTGTTTTAGGCTTATCGTTTTTCGCAAAACGTTTCTCAATTTCGACAAGAAAATCATTGGCATTAGTTACTTCTTCAGATACTACGTCTCTAAAGGCTTCCGGAATGTCGCGCTTACTGATCATTAGAATCATATGATTTGAACGATCCCACTTCTCAAAGTTTATCTTTTCGTCAGATGAACTTTCTTCCGTAAGAGGAGTGAGTTGCTCAATTCGGAGTACAAAATCTAGATCCATGCAGTCAAGAACAATTAATACGTTCTCTTTCCAATTCTCGAAGTTTGTCCCATTGAGCATGGAAATAGAATTAACATTTGCAGATATGGTAGTAGCAGATGAACTAGTTGTATAGAGAAAATGAAAAATTATGCTCATATTAATATTAACATAAATAATCAATAAATTCAAATAATGGTAAGTCCCATCTCAAGATACCTAACACATAATATCAAGTCTTTAGACAGTACTATTAATTGTAAGTGGTATCTAGGTATAGTTATCAAACATTAACAATAACTCCTGTCAAATAATAAACACATCTTTGGATTGATTTATTATTCACATGGAAACATTATAATTCTCACACGTTTACCACTACAAGTGTACATGCAATTCGATCAAATATTAACCTTTCTTTGGGTCAGCTAATAACCATGTAAACAAGAATACACACAAATTCCTTCTAATATTTTAAGTTAATTAATTTCCACAAGAGAGGTTGCTTTGACAACATGTTAATTCAATCAATTCACTTTCGAATATTATATTCTCAAATGAGTCATTTATACCAACATTTGAAAATTAGAACATTTAATTTTATTTATCTTGAAACTTTAGAGGCTAAGGGTTAATAACTCAAAACTATAGGGGTCAAAATTAATTAACTTAAAACTTTTAGGGGGTAAAATCTAATATTTAAAACTTTTGGGACCAATAGAACGAAATCAAAAAATTTGAGGGTTAAAATTACAAAATTCAGAACTTAAATGGTCTAAATTAATTAATTTTAGAACTCTGGGACTGAATTATTAAAACGCATAACCTTAAGTCCCAATTAGGATGAACTTTAAACTTTAGGGGCTGAAATTTAAAATTTAACCCTAATATTAAATTGCAAACAGGGGTCTAAAATTATCTAATTTGCAGCCGAAGCCCCCATCCCTAAAATTCACCCAAACCTAAAACCCTAAAAAAATTTGCCCTCTTTCCTTCTTGCTTGGCGGCGCCGGCCGGTGCCTCCAAGAAATCTTGTGGCTAGGGACATCCGCACTCAGGCAGCGGCCCCTCGCTTCACGCTGCTGTTACGATGCCATTGTAACATAGCGGCATCATAATAATATGCTAAATTTCATAATATAACATGCCAAGTTTCATAAAATAACAGGAAGGAAGATCAAAATAACCCAAAAATTCAGAATTTTTAAAACCTTAATTTCTCAAGGATTCAACAATGGAGTTGCTCTTATTCCACTTGTAGGAATTGTAAAAATGGATTATCAATGTAAAAATTTATCAAACACTAATTACATGCATACAAACCCTCCATGTTGAAATCAATGAGAACAATAAAAGCGGAAGCATACCTTGATCCATATTATGATCTTCCAAATTGATTCGTGATCTCCTCTTGAATTTTCTCTTTGTTGATGGGGATGCAGATAATTGAAAATCGTGTTCTATTTTGGGGAGCATGACCCCATGATAAATAATAATAACTGAATATGCAGTTATTATCTTTCGGTTCTTATAAATTGGCCCTTCATTAATTTAAAATAATCGTTATGGTATCTACAATTTAATTTCATGACATTTAATACCCATTAGTCCAAGATTAGCTTTAATAGATCACTTTATTGACTAATCTTTAAACAATAGCACCATACATTTTAATATATTATATGTGTGACCTCATATGTTGGAATTTTCCAACAGTTTTGTCTTATTGGCAACCTGGACCTGGAATATTGTTAGTCTCCCTAAAACATCAACTGAAACAGTCCGTGGTTTTGACTTTCTACTTTTGTTTCTCCCCATTCTGACTTGTCAAACAAAAGTTTCAATGCTGAATAATTCTATATGTATTCTTCTCCAAATCAGGGGTAATATATGAAGATAATTACATCCTAAAATGGAAACAAATTGTTTCTATATTTAGATACAAGATTGGTCAACTAAGTGATTCCTAGAAGTAATTACAAAATCAATTCAATAATTGAGAGCTCATGCAGACACCCCCTTAAGTTGGAGCATGGATATCTATCATGCCCAACTTGTCAATTATGTCATGAAATACCCTTGCTGATACCGCTTTTGTGAGCATATCAGCTAACTGTTTTTTGGATTGGACAAATGGAAACTGTATAGTTTTCTCGTCAAGCTTCTCCTTGATGAATTGACGATCTACTTTAACATGTTTTGTGCGATCATGTTGTACATGATTTTCAACAATCTCTATGGTTGCTTTATTATCAAAGTTAAGATTCATGGGTTTTGCATAATCAATCCCCAAATCTTTAAGTACGTTCCTGATCCATAACATCTCGCACACACCTTGGGCCATTCCTCTAAATTCAGCTTCAACGTTTGATCTTGCCACAACTTTTTGCTTCTTGCTTCTCTAAGTGGCGAGATTACCTTCAACAAATGTAAATTAACTTGATGTCGATCTTCCAGTTGTCTGGTCACCTGCCCAATCAGAGTCCGTGTATCATTTAATGTTTGAGACATCATTTTTTGATAACAACATACCTTTCCCTGGAGCACACTTCAAATATCTTAGAATTCGATATACTGCATCCATATGTTCTTCACTTGGCGTATGCATGAATTGGCTTACAACACTTACGACATACGCTATGTCTGGCCTTGTGTGTGATAAGTAGATTAACCTCCCAACTAGTCATGGTAACGACCCTTATCAATTGGAGTTTGATATGGTAGAATCCCAAGCTTGTGATTAATCTCTATAGGTGTTTCTGGTGGTTTACAATCAAGCATTCCGGTTTCAGTGGGAAGATCTAACACGTATTTTCATTGTGAAAGAAAAAATCCATGTTTCAATCTTGCCACCTCAATCCCCAAGAAATATTTAAGTTGCCCAAGATCCTTCATTTCGAACTCAGTAGCCAAATGTTCTTATAGTGCTTTCATTTCGGACAAATCATCTCATGTTAATACCATATCATCAACGTACACTATCAACACCGTTACCTTTCTTTCTTTGTGTTTTATAAACAAAGTATGGTCTGAATTACTCTGTTTATAACTAGATGCCTTCATTGTCGCTGAAAACCTCCTAAACCACGCCCTGGGTGACTGTTAGTCCGTATAAGAAGAAGTTTACATGGAGCTACCTCCTGGTGTCAAATGTAGTTCCATGTAAACTTCTTCTTCCAAGTCTCCGTTGAGAAAAGCATTTTTAACGTACAATTGTTTCAAAGGCCAATCTCGATTTGCTATTATAGAAATAATAATGTGAATGGTATTTATCTTGGCTACTGGTGCAAAAGTGTCTTGGTAGTCTATTACATACCTTTGTGTATATCTCTTTTACCACTAGTCTCACTTTATACCTGTCAATACTTCCATCTGCTTTGAGTTTCACCATGAACACCCATCTACATCCAATTGTCTTCTTTTCCTTAGGTAGTGAAACAAGTTCCCAAGTGGGATTTTTTTTTGTAGAGATGCCATCTCTTCATTCATCGCCTTAGTCCATTTGGGATCTTCCAAAGCATCCTGTACACTACTAGGAATAGATATAGTGGATAATTGATTAATAGTAAGGGCATATGATTCAGACAACCAATGAGATGACATATAGTTACTAATTGGGTATTTAGTTTTGGCTTTGGGATCAGGTTCATATTGTTTCTTTGGAATTCCTCTATTTGACCTTTGTGGACTAGGATTTATATTTTCTACAGAAACATGTATTTCATTAAACTCATTAGACATTGGATTTGAAATTACCAGAGGATGAACACTCTCGGTTAATTCTTCATTTAATGGTGTAGACATGGGTAACTCTGGTGGCCTTAATAGTGCTTCAGTCATGTCCAGAAAATTAGGGGGATCACGCTTTTGTTGAAACTCATTTCCATCAACGATTTTGAAGCTTTTCGACAATGTCTTCTAGTTCTACAAATTCACCTCCTCCTCCATTTTGTTGTTGAACATTCTCTTCACTAGAACTCTCTCTCTCTCCCCCCCCCTCCCCCGACGAAGGGAATGGTTAGAGACTCCTCCTGAATAATAAGGCTCTAATTCATGAAAAGAGGCATCCAAAGTCACATGTGATTTTAGGGTTTGTGGATCATAGCACCTATAACCTTTTTGAAGTTCAGAATAGCCAATGAAAACACAGCGTTTGGCACATGGATTAAGTTTAGTTCGTTAACTTTTTGGAATGTGAGTAAACAATACAACCAAAGACTCGGGGTTCGAGATTAGGAAAATGAGGAACTAAAGAAGGATTGCATTTTTTGTTGGGGAGTTTGAAAATCTATCACTCGTGAAGGGGTTCGATTAATGAGATAAGTTGCAGATTTTACAGCTTCACCCCAATAAAATTGAGGCATGTTTATGCCAAAAAGAAAAGCACGAACTACCTCTAAAAGCTGTCTATTTTTTCTCTTGGCTAGTCCATTTTGTTGTGAGGTGTACTTGCATGAGGTTTGATAACGAATTCCATGAATGTTTAGATAATTGCCAAGAGAGGCATCCATATACTCAGTACCATTGTCAAATTGGAGTACACGAATCTACTTTTGATATTGAGTACCTACCATTTTGTGAAATTTTTGAAATGCTAGACACACATCACTTTTTTTGATAAGTAAAGACACCTAAATCATTCTAGTACATTCATCAATAAATGTTACAAAATAATGAGCTTTAGAAAGGGAAGAAATTTTTGCAGTACCCCAAACATCAGAATGAATCACCACAAAAGGATCTAAACTTTTATTCAAACTTGGTAAATAAGAGGTATGATGGCTCTTAGCCATTTCACAAATGTCACAATGAAAATCTAAATCATTTAGAGTTGAAAAAAGATGTGGTTGTAATTTTTTAAGATAACCAAAAGAAAGGTGTCCTAATCTCCAGTGCTATAACCAAACATTTGCCCGAGTTCTGTCTTCATTGGTAGCTTGATTTGCCTGGCTGATATTTTGTCCCTCATTTTCTATCAATTCCAAGTAGTAGAGTTTACCCCGTTTAACACCATAACCAAGAATCTTCCGAGTTAGGATATCTTGAAAGACACAAAAAGTAGGCCAAAAGGTTACAGTGCAAGCAAGTGTGGAGGTAATTTGGCTAATAGACAGAAGATTGTATTCAAAAGATGGGACAACAAGAACAGTATGTAATGTAAGAATATTAGTCAAGGTAACAGACCCTTTCCCAATAATAGGAGAAGTACTACCATTTGCAGTGGAAAAAATAGATTGAGAAGATGGAAGAACATATTGCAATTGGCCAGAATCTCTAGTCATATGATCAGATGCACCTGTATCAATAATCCATGTTCTATTCTTAGAAGTTATAGAAAATACAGATGCCTTACCGATAATACCTGGGTTGGCAACATTTGTTGTAGGCGGTGGCTATTCTTCGTCCTTTGTTGCTGTCACAATAGCCTTCCCAGCCATTTTCTTTTGGGGCTTCTTTGAGAAATCCCACCACTCGGGATAGCAAATGATTTCATAATAGCATTATTGTGAGTGACCTTTTTCTTCGCAATGAGTGCACACCAGATTGTTAACCTTGCTAGATGATTGATTGTCTTGATTTTTCAAAGATCTATATCGATTTTGACTAGCTAACATGGCGAAGTTCTCAAAAATTGGATGAGAGCCTCTCATTGTTTGTCTATGCTGGTATTCCCTTCTAACATAAGCATATGTGCTTTCCAAATCAAGCTTCGGATCTTTTCGCAATATTTCTCCATAAACCTGATCAAACTCTGAGTCAAGTCCACTTAGAAAAATATGAACTCGAAGCCTAGCCATTGCAGAATGCAGCTGTAACAGCCCTTCGAGTGTTCCTTCTTGAGAGGTAGTCCTGTGATCGATTTCCTGGAAAATGGCAACCAATTCATTGTAATACATTGGTAATGATCACCCATTCTGTTTGGTAGAGAAAGATCTCTGATTCAGCTTAAAAATACAGGTTTTGTCAGTTCCGTCATAGAATGTTTTCGATACACCCTCCCATATATCTCTGGCTGTAGGGAGACGAATGAATCGTTACATCAGTGATGGACTCATTGAATCAATCAGCCAACTTTTGACTCTGTGATTTTCGATAATCCATGATCCAAGATTAGGATCTCCAAGTGTTGGTTTCTTCGTTTCTCCAATAAGATAACCAGCTTTGTTGCAGCACCAATCCACATCTCTATGAGTTGAGACCATAATGAGTAGTTGGTCTCATCCAGAGGGATTCCGGTTGGAAATGCCGAGTTGTCTTGATGAACAACAACTTGTAGTCCTGGTGGTGGGATAAGATCTGTTGATACGCTTGTGGTAGTAGCCATAGAATTCACAACAACGGTGAATATTCAGAATACGAATACGAATTTCGAGAGAAAGGAAAAAAAATTCAATTGTTAACACAGCTTCTCTTGGAGATGAACCCTCTAATACCATGTCAAACAAAAGTTTCAATGCTGAATAATTGTATATGTATTCTTCTCCAAATCAGAGGTAATGTATGAAGATAATTACATCCTAAAAAGGAAACAAATTGTTTCTATATTTAGATACAAGATGGGTCAACTAAGAGATTCCTAGAAGTAATTACAAAATCAATTCAATAATTGACAGCTCGTGCAGACATGACTGTAAGCCCATTTTCTAGTGAATCGCTGTTACTGTATGTTCTATAAGAGGAACGATTTCTTTCAGTTGGCATTTCACGTGATAAGTGGACATCTGAGCAATTAATTTGGAGTAGCTTTATTTAGAGTGGAAGCTAATTGTTCAAACATGCTAGAGTTTCCATATAAAATATATGTTTTCTGGACTTGGTCTGATGTTCAATCATCTATGGTTATTCCAGTAGGAAGGATGCGATTATGCTTCTCATTTTTTTAATTTTTTTTTTGTCAAATTATAATTTAGCAACAACATCTATTCATCTCTGCAGCTTCAAAAAAACTGGTTCTCGCCTGACGAGGTGTCCCTTAGAAACCGTGATCATATCAAAAAGTTGATCTATAAAATTGTCAGAGATAATACGAAAGATGGTCCATCTGGTAATAACCACAACTGTCTATCAAGAGCACCAATGGGAACCATTATCAAGGGGAAGCAAACTTTCAGAGAATCAAAGTTTGTTTGTGGTGATTCTATGGGTCCATGTACATTTCGAATGGTGACAATGGAACAGTCCAGTAATCCCACGTCGCCAACTGAGGTAATTCTTTTGAGCAATTGGCATTTACTTCTATGCATGGAAAAAAGATAAAATTAAAGTGTGAATATTTCTTATAATTTGCTCAATGTTGTTGATTTAAAATGTCTCATTATAACAGTGGTCAAGCGGGTTCTTGTGGCATAGTAGTTGATATTTGCAACAGATAAATCAGCTGCTGCAACTATTTATGTTAATCTTTGAACTTTGAAATTTTTCCATTTACATGAGATTTTGAACTTTCTACTCCGTGCATCATAGACAGGCCTTCAAATTGAAGATTATTAACGTTTATATGAATATTTTTCCCACAAGGGTTCTTATGGTTAATTGTGTAATAACCAAGAATTTCTCTACTTGACATCAGTGGCGGACCCAGCATCCGAGTCCAGCCTGGGCAGACGTTGATTGGGCGAACGTTGACCAGTCAACGCCAACAATCAGCGATCTTAAAAGTGATGTCGTTTATTAATATTTAATTATATAATATTAAAAATTGTTCAATATATATGTAAACACACTAAAACGTAAAAATTATATATATAATCTACAATTGCAAATGTGCAAAATAAATCATTCCTAAAATCAATGTAACTAATATTTCATGAATGATGAATGTATGTTGACTTTCCCATTTCAATCCTAAAATTCATCTACTTTTATTATGATAGTTTTAGATATTTGAATTTAGTATCATAAAGCAAATTCCCCCGATTCCAAACCCTAAATCCAATTCCAATCCCAATTTTATTTTCCCCCAATTCCAAATCCAATACCAAACCCTAATTCCAATCCCAATTTTATTTGCCCCCAATTCCAAACCATAGACCCTAAATCCAATTTCAATTCCAAATCCAATTTCATTTTCCCCCAATTCCAATTCCAAATTCAATACCAAACCTTAATTCAAATTCCAAACCCTAACCCTAACCCTAACCCTAACCCCAATTCCAATTTCCCCCAATTCCAATGCATAAATCATGTTTCAAACAAATTGAAAATAATCACAAATTCATGATTTCAAAACTCAAGTCATAAACAGATAATTACACCAAACAGAAAACTAAAACAAAAAAAAGGATGTGCAGCAGGAAAAAAAAAAACTTACGGGTGTGTAAGTGTAACGGGCGTCTTGACGAAAGAACGGAAGAAGAGTAGAAGAGGATGGTCGTCGGTCGGTCACAGACTCACGGTGGAACGCGACAGTGACGGTGGCTACAGCCTGCATGCTGCATGAGGATTTTTCTCAAATGTGGGACTTGCGAGCCTGGGAGGTCGCCTCCTAAATTCTTGAAGGCGGGAGTGGTGGAATGAGAATTATAGTTGCTGGGTCTACCACTGTTTGACATTAACCTAAGTATAGGGACTAGATTGTTCGATAACCATAGTTTAAGGACCATTCTATATAGAGACTAAGGTTCAGGGACAAAATTACCACATCATCTATTATTTAGGGATCATATTGCACGTCGGTGAACGATTCTTTTTAGAAAAAATCACAATTCTTCTACGTGCAAATTGATTTATCAGATTCAAGATTGAAGATAAGTGAAATATACGTATTTCAATGTTCAAAATTTAAAGAAGTCAAAATTATGATTATGTTATGAAATCATGGAGTTTAGTAGCGCTACGTACGAAATTAGAATCACGAAGTTCGATTCTTATAATTTCATGTCTCATCAAGTATGTTCACAAATTCATGTTATTTTTATGTTACGCTATTTCACTTATTGAGATTATCATCTCACATAAAATATGTAATTATTTTATAGGTAATAAGCAATCAATGATCCGAGGCGGACGAAGATTAGACGAGCAAACGACAGTGGTTAATGATTCAAATCATGTTATGGATTTAGGGATGTTTTGAAATTTTATGATATCTTTTCAGTTTTATTTTAAAGGGTTTTGAATTTGAAACATTTCTTTATTGATTCTCTTGATTTCAATAAAGATTTTTATGTTTTCAATAAAATGTTTTATTTTTAGTTCAAGTTTTTTGATTCGTTACAACATGGTATCAGAGCCCAGGTTTACGTTTCTGCAGACCCAAAAAAAATCTTAAAATGGGGGATTTTAAAAGAAAAATAAAACCACTATCACGTGATGCTATGTTCTAATCTTCGGAGTCTCAAATCAGGTATAAAGATATGTAATATTTTTTTATTTACATTATTTTATTTACGAAATCATGATTATCTAACATGCAATTTTATGAAATTATATGTAAATGCATGATTATGTGTACATAATTGAATATGCATGAAATTATGTACGAATTGATTATGAAATAGCTGATTTATTAAATTATGCATAATAAAGAATATATGTGTGTAATTATAAAAGCTCCATCCTATGATGTAAAGTGTAGGTTTGTGAGGACTAAAGAAGTTTCTAGTTTTAATGAGTCAGAAACCTACATATTGAAGATCCACATTTAAGAAAGATCATAGTTCAGGAACTTCATTTAGACACGATATATTTGGCTTAGTGTATATCGATTTACGTAAGAAAGTTAATTAATATAAATTTACTTTCTTAGATGGTCAATGGACAGTCGCAATTGGCTAGGGACCAGGCCCGAAAATGTGAGATGTTTCTCAGATTGCATAGGACATACGTGAGGAACCCCAACCACAATCTGTTGGAACATTTAGATGCCATAGAAAGGATCGCCAGAGGAGCCGTAAGTAATGGACACATGTTTCATAGGGATGAGGTCGTTTATCACCTATATAGGACACTCAGTCCTTACTGGAGACGATTTCTTGATAGGCTTGAGGAAATGTTCGAATACCAAACCACCCCTGCCATGTTGATTGCGTGCTTGAGGGATTGATGGATTATCAATACTCAAGACACTAGGAATATTGAAAGACCCTTGGGATATGAGCCTGATCGCCGCCGTCCATGTAGCCCACCTAGTGTTGGCTATTTCCCTGTTGTACCAGCAGTTGACAGAATGGGTAATATTATAGGAGAAGTGATAGAGGAAGAGGACCCCAAAGAAGACCCTGAGGAGAGCCCTGAGTACCACCCCGCACCATATTTTGGGGACAATCCTGGACTTGGAGAGAATCTAAGGGGAGACTGAAATGAGGGAGCGAGGGGGAATTTTTAGACGATAGGAAATTATTTATGATTGTCATGTTTGGATTATATTTTATTCAAATAAGTGGATGTATGGGATACCACGAAATCCATTTGATTTATGCAAGTTGTTTAGATTGAATGAAATGAAAATTGCTACTTTTCCTTATTCTTGGTTTAATAGTTAAGTGATTTTACGTTGGCATTTTATCAAGGTTATGGCAACTCGTTCTAGAAACACGAACAATAGGAATGGTCAACCTTAGACCGGAGCAAATGAAGCCAACAATGACAACAATCACAACTAGAATAACTAATTCATGCAGTTTATTGAAGCGAGACGCAACATGGCGCCACCTGCCGCGCCACCTGTTGCACCACTACCTGTAGAGAGGAGTATGGTTGCAATAGTAGAACATTATCGTAAGCTACAACCCCCTAACTTTGAGGAAGACACATATCCACTAGAGGCAGAAGAGTGGATAAGCAAGCAAGAACGGATTTTTGAACTTGTAAAGTGCCCCGAAAGTCGAAAGGTAATCTGTGCAATGGAAAAAGGAGCAAGACACTGGTGGGAAATGACCAACAGGTCCAGAGAAGCTGGACAAGGCTGGATGTGGAATGAATTCAAGGAATTATTCCTATAAAAATACTTTCCCACCAACATTCGAAACCAGAAGGAAGCGGAGTTCCTGGTGTTCAGACAGGGAAGCTTGACACTGGCAAATTACGAAAGTTTGAGGAACTATCTCGCTACGCCCTGCAGTTGGTTAATACAGAGGAAAGGAAAGTGAGACGCTTTGAACAAGGTCTCCGTGATGATCTCCGACAATCAGTGGTCACTTTTGAATTGGGTACGTACCACGAGGTACTAGCCAAAGCACAGTTGGCCAACTTCAAGGAAAGTGCCAACAGTATCAGTAAACATCAGCAACCTATGCTGCCAGAGAAGTGCAAATGGGAAGATCACAGGGATAAAGGGAAGAAAAATTTTGCAAAGAAAGGGAAATGAGGATCAGTTTTGAGCAAATATTCGGAGAATCCAGTTTGTGACAGTGCCAGAAGCGTCATGTTGGGAAATGTCTCATGGGAACCAATGTATGCTTCTATTGTGGAGAGACGGGTCACATAGCAAAGTTTTGTCCTTAGAATCAGAAGCCGAAGCAACCACCACAACAACAGAAACCCGAGAATCTACCTAGGGGGCAAGCCAGGGTCTATGCCTTTACTGAACATGAGGAAGAAGCCGTCAGAAATGTTTTGGCAGGTAACATTCTCATATCTGGTACTCCTGCATATGTTTTGATAGATTCTGGTTCCACCCACTCTTTTATATCGTCGAAATTTATGAGCACAATAAGAGTGAGTAGTGAAGTTGCCAATACACCATTAGAGGTTGCCATCCCTTCAGGGAATGTACTTAATACGAGTCATATAGTAAAGATAATAGGAGTAGAAATTGATGGTAAGATTTTGGATATGAACTTGTATGTCTTGAACATGCGTGAGTTTGACATAATCTTGGGAATGGACTGGCTTTCAAAGAATCGTGCCACGATTCTATGCTTTGAAAGGGAAGTAATTTTTAGATGGCCTGGAGGAGTAGAACTTCGTCTTTCTGTGAACAAAACAAAACCCCTATCCAAGGTCATTTCTGCTTTAAAAGCCCGAAAACTTTTAAAGTCAGAAGGAAGCATGGGGTTCTTGATGTCAGCACTGGCCAAAGAAGATAAAGCGTTGAAAATTGGTGACGTTAAAGTAGTACGGGAATTTCCGGAAGTCTTTCCCGTGGACTTACCAGGAATGCCTCCAGAACGGGAAGTAGAGTTCACAAATGATTTGACTCTTTTTTATGCTCCTATCTCAAAAGCTCCCTACAGAATGACACCAAAGGAATTGCAGAAGTTGAAAACATAAATCGAGGAATTACTGGAAAAGGGCTTTATAAGACCCAGTGTGTCGCCGTGGGGGGGCGCCGGTGTTGTTCGTTAAGAAGAAAGATGGATCTATAAGGATGTGCATCGACTACCGAGAA
>CAIGRF010398741.1:2661-26333 GCA_903798235.1 Fraxinus ornus
TTGGTACAAATAGATTTTTCCTTAATTTTTTTGTATGGTAACATATAACCTACTCTCCACCACCTTCAAAATTGAAACCACCACATAAACCAATAAATTTAGACCATTGCGCTACCATCATCAGCACCAGGAAGGGCGGATTGGCTGGGGGTTGGACCAGCTGTAGTTCAGTCCAGCCCTAACCCAACTCCAAATTTGTAACCTTTTTTGTTTTATTAAAGCCCATTGAAAATTAGTATATTTCAACTCAGATCCAACAAATTCTTAAGCTTGAAATTTTACTCATCAGAGAAGTCAAAAGTGACATCCTTAACTAGCAAATTGCAGAGAGGCTTCATAATATGTGAGAAATCCTTACTGAAGCGTCAATAAAATTCGATATGCCCAAGAAAACTGCGAACACCTTTAACTAATGTAGGCGGCGGTAATTTTCCAATAACTTGAATTTTTGCTTTGTCCACCTCAATCCTATTAGCTGAATACGATGTCCCAACACGATGCCATCCTGTACCATGAAATGATATTTTTCTCATTTCAATACCAAGTTTGTCTCCTTGTCGACCAAGCTCAAATGCTCTAAACATTTGTTGAGTGAATAATCGAACACCGAGAAATCATCCATGAAGACCTCTATGAATTTCTCCACCTATCAAAGAAGATGACCATCATGCATCGTTGAAAAGTAGTAAGGGCATTACATAAATCGAATGGCATCCTACGATAAGCAAAGGTACTATAGGGACAAGTGAAAGTAGTCTTCCAACAGTCCTAATGGGTATTAAGTTTATTCTTCTCATTCTGCACCACTGTGATACCTCCCTTTTTCGGAACCACCTGAACAAGGCCGATCCATGCGTCGTCTGAGATAGGATAAATCTTTCCTGTATCCAAAAGTCTCATCACGTCTGCTCTAACTACCTCCTTCATGTTTTGATTAAGCCTCTGCTGGCCATCTATACTCAATTTAAAATCTCCTCCATGAGAATCTTGTACATTCAAAGTAAATAGCTGATCCCTTTAATGTCAGTAATATACCACCCAATAGCTGTTTGATTATCTCTGAGTACTCGAAGTAGTCTCTCCTCCTCTACCCCGCTAATTAAGTTTGAAATTATGACTCGGAGTGTGGAGGACTCCCCAAATAAGCATAACGCAGATGAGGTGGTAGTTGATTGAGCTCTAACTTAGGCTGTTGCTGAATCGACGGTAATTCTTTATAGGGCCAGTTCCTAACTCCTCAAAATTTCGTTTTCGTATGTATGGTGGATTTGTCTCCATATATCTTGCACAAACCCCAATCTCACTAGAGTAGTCTGAGTGGATTGAGAATGCACAATACAGGCCTCATAAGTGTCTAACAGATTCTGCAACTAGAAAGTGTCTTGAATTACTTTGTCAACCACATCAATCTGGAAGTAACTGTCGAGTGAATAGGATGTTTCATAGCTTTGAAGACATTGAAGGAAACCTGCTCCCCCCATCCTTAGAATCAACTGACCTCGCCGCACATCTACAAGAGCTTTTCTAGTCGCAAAAAATGGTCGACCTAATATGAGTGACACATCCTTGTTTTCCTCCATATCTAGAATGAGGAAGTCAGCTGGAAATATGAGTTTATCCACCTTTACCAAGATATCTTCAATGATTCCTCGTGGATGAGTAAGTGAGATTAGCTAGTTGTAAAGTTACCGTGGTTACCTTAGCTTTCCCTAATCCCAGTTTCCTGAAAACAGAAAGTGGCTTCAAGTTAATACTTGCACCTAAATACATAATGCTTTATCAAAATAACAATTTTCTATAGTGCAAGGTACAGTAAAACTCTCTAGATCTTTTAGCTTTGGAAGTAACTTTTTCTTAATCCTAGCATTGCATTCCTCTGTCAACATCACCGTTTCATGTTCCTCCAGCTTGTATTTGTTGGATAGGATGTCTTTTACGAATTTAGCATAGCTAGTTATCTGAGTAAGTGTTTTAGCCAACAGAATGTTGATGTGAAGAAGACCCCGAGAAATTTTGTATACTGTTGATCCAACTTGTGTTTTTTTAATCTCGAGGAAATGGAATAGAAGGCTCATATGGATTGACGGGAGCGGTTGCCTTAATTCGTCGAGTACCTGGACTCTCTTGGTAGATGTCTCTGTTATATGTTTAGTCTGCTCACATGCTCCTCATTAGAAGAATGTAATGTCTTTATATTTGCAACTGGTCTCTTCACATATATCTTCGATAATTGGACCCAACTTCTTGTGGTAATTCTTTGAGCATGTTCCCTGGGATTCACTTTTGTATTGCTCGGTAAAGTACCTAGTGCTTTTCCTATCATAGAAAGTGTCATCTGCCCCACCTGAGTCTCCAAGTTCTTAATTGCAGTACTTTGACTTTGGAGAATTGTTTTATTCTTCCTCATGAACTGGTTATTTTCTTCCATGTATTTATCGGTCTTTTCCATGAACTTCCCAAACATCTGTTCCAATTGGAGTTTCTTCTCTTGCTGAGCTTGCCCCTGGGGTCTATGCTGATTCTAATTTTGGTTTTGGTTTTGATTTTGGTTTCCACCCCACGAAAGATTTGGATGTTTCCTCTACCCAAGATTGTAAGTATTTGAATTTGGATTGTTTTGTTGAAGTGGCCCATTTGTGCGTACTTTACTTATTCTGTTTCCTGTGAAAGAACTGGGCACTCTGCTGTGCTGTGATTCACCCCACATTCTTCACAATTTGGCTTCATTGCTTGCGCTGCATTTGCTGAATGTGATATGCCCTCCACCTTATAAAATAAGGAATTTATTTTCCCTGACAATGCTGAGTAAGCATCCACCTCGTATACACCCATCGCTCTCTTTTGAACAACTTGCTTAGAAGCCAGTATGGTTGAAGTAGTAGCCACTGTCTCAAATAATTTCAAAGTTTCATCAATTGTATTTGTAAATAAAGAGTTATTAGACGAAGAATCCACCATACTTTTGAAAGATGGAAGCAATCCCACATAAAAATATTAGACCTGGAGTCCTTTGCTAATACCGTGATGATGACACTTTCGAAGCATGTTCTTAAACCCGTTCCAAGCTTCATCAAAGGATTCTGATTCACATTGACGAAAGATAGATATGTCATGCTTCAACATTGCTATCTTGGCTGGTGGGAAAAATCTTGGGCAAAACTTTTGGGCTAAATTATTCCACGTGCTAATACTGGCGATGGGTTGGGAATATAACCACTTAAGTGCTTTATAACGCAAAGTGTGTGGGAACAACCTCAATTTAACAACATCATCTGAAATCCCCTGATATCAAAAGTGTTGACACATCTCCAAGAATTGAGAGACGTGTGTATGCAGATTTTCTTCAACTCTACCATAAAAATTAGTCCATTCTGAAATAAACGTATAACGTTGGTCTTCAGTTGAAAATTAGGTTGCCCAAATAAAGGATAGACAATGTTGGATTGACTTTGAATGATCTGTGGGGTTATGAAATCCCCAACAAGCATATCTCACTCGTTCATGACTTCTTCTTTATTAGCTCGGACTATCAGATTGTTTTATTTGTTAGCAATTTGTACTTGCTGTTTTTGGTCTTTTTGATTTGTTGCTCTTGCTTCTTTTTGTCTACGATGAAAGGTGCATTCGATTTTTGAATCAACTAGACTCAAGAGACCTTCGCATACAAGATCTGAAAGAAGAACAATAATAGCACTCAGATAAACTAAAATAGAAAAACTAAATAACTAAAAATGTTCGAATTAGTACCAAGATAAATAAAATAAAATCAAAACTCAATCCTCAGCAACGGCGCCAAAAACTTGTTTACGAAAATATCTTTCGAATTAAAACCACCGCAAGTGTACATTTCGTTAATAAGAAATAAAGTGGATGCGAGTCCAAGTATCGTCCCATAGATAATGATTTTGTTCAATTTTAATTATCGAGACCTTAACCGAAACAAGAATAATGTGATGTGTTTGTTTGTGGCAAAATTATGATTAAAAAATAATCTATCTATGCAATTATGAAAAATCAATGTTTCTATTTTATTCAATAATCTCTCTCGAGTAATGTTAAACATATTCGCATATATGACCTGACTATATTTCTATGAAGGATACTAACATATAAGAATGAATGAGTTTCTATGAATACTTAAAGATTCACATAAGGTATAGCAGTATATTTCTATCCCCCGTCGGATCCTATGACAATATATACTATGTCAAACCTGTTTTCCTTTTTTCGAATGCATAAAATAGGCCACAACATTCACACAACTACTGTGCACAATAATTGTGGAGAAAAGAAAATTATATAAATCATTCAATATCCAAAACGTGTTTTCAATGTCAAGTATGAAAAACTAAAGATTAAAAACTCACATTGCATGGTTCATCATTCAATCTAGCCTAAAATATTATGAAGAAGAAAACAAAAGAAATATTGAATAATCGACATCATCCAATTAAATCTTGAATTGAATTCTGGAGTCTTAGAATCGATCTCCGTGTTTCTTGCATCCTTCTATGCTCCAAAATATGTTAGAATGTGTTATAATGCGTCTTCCCTCGTTATGGACGGCTCTAGGTCTTTAAAAGATGTCCCAAAATTATTTACCTAATAGTTTTATTCAAATAAGGAAACCAGATTTTTTCCTTCGAGAATGTACTATGCGACTACATAGTATGATTACTTGCGATCACATAGTTAAATGAAATTCAGCATTGAAATTCCTGAACCACTCCATGCAACCGCATGGAGAGAATAACTATGCTATCAAGTGAACTTTCATTCTTTGCATTTTGATACCCGAATTCCGTTTTCTCATTTCTCGACCTCTTTTCTCACTTCTTTTTCTTCTAATACTTCATGTCTTCGATAAATTGGTCTTCGACTCTTTCACATCTTCGTTTCATTTTTTGGGTCATTTTTTGGCTAATTTGCACTTTGGTCCCTGAACTTTGATTTTCTTCCATTTTAGTCCCTATTTTTCGCTTGTTTCTCCTTAATTCCAACTTGTCCATCAAGTGACTACAAAACATAATTTATGTATAATTAAGCCATATTCCAATATATTTACCAACAATTATCCATGTTTTGTGATCTAAATAAGTGTGTAAATCGCATTTAGCAGCTACTTCCCCTAATTCTATTTCTTGAATGTCAGCACATTCAGTTCGATCGACTCTCCGTAATCAGATTAAGATTCATCAAAAGGGTGATCAATCTTTCGAGTTTATCAAAGCTGAGATTAACACATAAAAGAGGAAAGATTTCACCATAACCTGAGAAATCATCATATTATCAAAGACACCCGTGTGTTGATTTCGATGAATTGAAAATTAAAATCTTGTAGGAAGCCCACTCTATTCCTAATTCTGTACATCTAGGGGGTACAAAGATGTACCGTAACATAAAAGTCATGTTTTGGTGGAAAAATATGAACAAAGTATAGCTAAATATGTGGAGAAGTACCTAATATGTCAATAGGTGAAAGCCGAACATCAACGACCATCAAGGTTACCGCAGCCTATTCGAGGTTCCAGAATGGAAATGAGAACATGTGGCAATGGACTTTGTTGTAGGTTTCCTCAAGTCAGTGAGAGGACATGAGCCTATTTGGGTAATTGTTGATGCCAAGAAGAACAAAAGGTCTTGGATGTGTAATGGATCTTGAAGTACTATTTCTACATCTCCCTGACCAAATTCGCCCAATTAGGATTACTCGTTAATGGTTGATCAAAATGGATGGATTCCGCCTCTAAAATAAAAGGTTCCGCTCCTGAAGGGATAATATCAACCACTTGACGTCCATCCAATGGATGTGTTATGGATATTTCATATCCCCTTTTCTTTTCATATGATTTGACCGATTAACCAAGGCATCTCATTTCTTACCTGTCCGCATGACATTTTCTATGGATCATTTTGTACAATTCGTAAGTATTTAGTGAGGCTACATGATGTTCCAGTTTCAATCATATCAAATAGAGATTCAAGGTTTGCATCGAAATTCTGAAAAGTTTACACCGAGCTATGGGAACTAAGCTAAAATTTAGTAAAGCTTTTCATCCCCAAACAGATGGACAGTTTGAGCCAATGATTCAAACATTGGAATATATGCTTTGAACCTACATCCTCGAGTTTGGGGAACATTGGGAGAAACATTTACCCTTGATTGAGTTCACATATAACAACAGCTATCGCACGTATTAAGATCTAATAGCGAAAAATTTGTAATCCATAGATTATTGAACAAGCCAGGCTATAAGCAGATAGAAGGAGAAAAGATCTAGAGTTTATAGTAGATGACAAGGTATTCCTCAAGGTTGCATTGATAAAAGGAGCGTTACGCTTTGGCAGAAGAGTAAGCTCATACCTACATTGGTCCTTTTGAAATTTTAAAGCGGATCGAAAATGTTGCATACCAATTAGTTTTTGCCACATGAGCTTTCAGTGGTGCACGATGTCTTTCATGTATCAATGCTCAGAAAGTATGTTCATGATGGTCAGACATCACCATTGGATGTTCAGCCGTATCTGAGTTACGAAGAAACACCAATATGCATCATAGAACCTCTCAGATTTTGTGATAAAGTCAAATAAATAAATTTTGTTCGATATTATGATTTTTTTTTAAGTATTCTGTTATTATTTCAAATTCTGTTGGATATTATGATTATCTTTAAGTATTTAACTTTTATCACAAATTCTGTTGGATATTATTATCTTTATGCATTCAGATTTATTTGAATAAATTATGAGACTTATCCCATGCATCATAACAATATTATAAATATGTGTGTGATTTTCAAGACCACACACATACCACCTAAGTTCGGTATATTTTTCGTGGCTCATTTATGCAAGTTCTAAGATTTTCAAAGTTATATGATTAGGAACACGTATATGCTTATTGGGATTTTCTAACCCTTAAAATTCTCTTTCAAGTAATTATGCATCGGGAAGATTTAAGCTTGGACTTGGCCGTGGTGGAGGAAATAAATTAGATAGTTTCCTTTAACTTTTCTTGTCGAATTAAACTTCTCTATTATGAGTATTTTTGAATAAGTTAATTTTTTAAAAACTTATTATTATGCGAATTTTCTTAATTTGAATTCATAGAATAAAGTTTAATTAAATATCATTTTAAACATTCTCTTTGTTATTTTGATATGTTTTTATGGCCTTGAATTTTATGACTCGAGTATCACAACTTGTCCAATTGACACTAGGATTCAACTTAAATCTTTCATTATGCAGAGGTTTTGAGTTCGAATCTTGAGGGACATGATGGAAAGCCGTGAGGAGGTGAGAGGGCAAACACCCTCCCAAAGTGGACTCGTAACGGTTTGGGTATAGAGGCCGGGTCCTTACATTTATTCCTAGCTCAAAACTGTCTCAACCTTCCATCTTTTGCTTAGCCCGGTTTGACAACCACTATTTAGGAAAAACAATGTTTTGAATAATGATTTTTATGAAAATGTATGGTTAAAAAATGGAAATACTTTTGAGTTTACGTGAAGAATATTTTATTGTATGAATGTCTAGTTGAAAATGAGTATGTAGAAAAAACAGTTTTTGAAGGTTGTCAAACATAGGCTTAATTTAATTCTACAATTCAGCCTATCTGTTCAGTATATCAATGATCAAACTCTCAGCGAGCTTAAGAGACACATAGGTTGAACCAAATCTCAAGCTTCATTACGAACTAAGAAAATCTAAGTTTGATTCAAATACTCAATTTTGAGGAGTAACTTGAGTGAATTTGATGGATTGCCTGCACGGATATGTAAATCAGAATTCTGGTGACTTTACATGCCAAAACATCACCAGATAACTTTGGCTTAAGAATGTTCAGAAAATAGCACCACATGCCTCTCCTTTTATTTTTGTTGTGACAAGAGTAAATTTTGAGAGAGAATTTTAGCGGAGTGTTGGTTTGGGATTCTCTAGTTTCCCTTTGATGAGGCATCTTATCAACTAGTTTCCCAAACAAGACTATCTATCAACTTAATAAGGATAATTGATGTCCTAATCAAGACAAAATTAACTAACTTGATTAGAGTGATTATTCCTGTAGTCAAGAAATCAAGTTCAGACCAATAAAGTGTTTTTGGTGCATTTCCTAATTTGGATCCACTCAAAACGAACCGAAGATTTGAGATTGTCTTAAACTTTGTTTTTGGCTAGAGAGTTGGTTTTTTTATTAGTATAAGTTATTCTATTTTCATCAAATCTTCATCGATTCAGCAATGATAAGATACTCTTACAACTTCATGCATAAAGGTGGTTTTGAGATGCGTAGTTTATGAGTTGACAGATTAGGATGTTCATACCAACCATAAGAGATTAATGTGATCATTAATGATAGCACCTACTACCAAGTGAAGAAAAGAACGAAAGTAGCAAGCCAGCTGGTTGGAGGACGAAACTACCTACAAATTATTTCCATCACTGGATGCCTGAAATTGGTAAGACTACTTTAGCAAAGAAATTGTACAAAAAATCCTCTTTTCTTGGGTTAATTTCACAAATGGTCACTGAAGTTACCTGAAAATTTCAAAACGGTCACTGAAGTTTCAAAGTTTTNAGATTTATTTGAATAAATTATGAGACTTATCCCATGCATCATAACAATATTATAAATATGTGTGTGATTTTCAAGATCACACACATACCACCTAAGTTCGGTATATTTTTCGTGGCTCATTTATGCAAGTTCTAAGATTTTCAAAGTTATATGATTAGGAACACGTATATGCTTATTGGGATTTTCTAACCCTTAAAATTCTCTTTCAAGTAATTATGCATCGGGAAGATTTAAGCTTGGACTTGGCCGTGGTGGAGGAAATAAATTAGATAGTTTCCTTTAACTTTTCTTGTCGAATTAAACTTCTCTATTATGAGTATTTTTGAATAAGTTAATTTTTTAAAAACTTATTATTATGCGAATTTTCTTAATTTGAATTCATAGAATAAAGTTTAATTAAATATCATTTTAAACATTCTCTTTGTTATTTTGATATGTTTTTATGGCCTTGAATTTTATGACTCGAGTATCACAACTTGTCCAATTGACACTAGGATTCAACTTAAATCTTTCATTATGCAGAGGTTTTGAGTTCGAATCTTGAGGGACATGATGGAAAGCCGTGAGGAGGTGAGAGGGCAAACACCCTCCCAAAGTGGACTCGTAACGGTTTGGGTATAGAGGCCGGGTCCTTACATTTATTCCTAGCTCAAAACTGTCTCAACCTTCCATCTTTTGCTTAGCCCGGTTTGACAACCACTATTTAGGAAAAACAATGTTTTGAATAATGATTTTTATGAAAATGTATGGTTAAAAAATGGAAATACTTTTGAGTTTACGTGAAGAATATTTTATTGTATGAATGTCTAGTTGAAAATGAGTATGTAGAAAAAACAGTTTTTGAAGGTTGTCAAACATAGGCTTAATTTAATTCTACAATTCAGCCTATCTGTTCAGTATATCAATGATCAAACTCTCAGCGAGCTTAAGAGACACATAGGTTGAACCAAATCTCAAGCTTCATTACGAACTAAGAAAATCTAAGTTTGATTCAAAGACTCAATTTTGAGGAGTAACTTGAGTGAATTTGATGGATTGCCTGCACGGATATGTAAATCAGAATTCTGGTGACTTTACATGCCAAAACATCACCAGATAACTTTGGCTTAAGAATGTTCAGAAAATAGCACCACATGCCTCTCCTTTTATTTTTGTTGTGACAAGAGTAAATTTTGAGAGAGAATTTTAGCGGAGTGTTGGTTTGGGATTCTCTAGTTTCCCTTTGATGAGGCATCTTATCAACTAGTTTCCCAAACAAGACTATCTATCAACTTAATAAGGATAATTGATGTCCTAATCAAGACAAAATTAACTAACTTGATTAGAGTGATTATTCCTGTAGTCAAGAAATCAAGTTCAGACCAATAAAGTGTTTTTGGTGCATTTCCTAATTTGGATCCACTCAAAACGAACCGAAGATTTGAGATTGTCTTAAACTTTGTTTTTGGCTAGAGAGTTGGTTTTTTTATTAGTATAAGTTATTCTATTTTCATCAAATCTTCATCGATTCAGCAATGATAAGATACTCTTACAACTTCATGCATAAAGGTGGTTTTGAGATGCGTAGTTTATGAGTTGACAGATTAGGATGTTCATACCAACCATAAGAGATTAATGTGATCATTAATGATAGCACCTACTACCAAGTGAAGAAAAGAACGAAAGTAGCAAGCCAGCTGGTTGGAGGACGAAACTTCCTACAAATTATTTCCATCACTGGATGACTGAAATTGGTAAGACTACTTTAGCAAAGAAATTGTACAAAAAACCCTCTTTTCTTAGATCATTTCCTTCAGCATTCTTGATGTGTTGTCTCTCAAACCTATGAAAAGAGAAATCTTTTAATTCTCATTTTGAGTTCCATATGTGACCTTGACTTGGATACATTAGTGAACACGGACGGATGAAATGTTGGTTGGAAATCTTTACCAAAATTTGAAGGGCAGGAGATATTTGGAAAGTAAATGCATGGGATGATTTCAAAAGGTACTTTCCGGGCGACAAGAATGGAAATAGAGGATTTAGGTTTATGGGCAAATGTGAACATGTATGTTACAGGAGGATCCGAGTCAGACGAAATCGAGTTGTCAAATAGCTCGTTGATAGCACCGAAGTACCATGAGTTGGCGAATCAGCGCAAGAATGGCAAGTAATCTACGACATTTTCTAATTGGGGCCTTTTTGGACATGTTTTAGTATTTTGGCCATAACTTTGATTACGGTTATCAGAATCGTGCTTATGACCCTAATTCGAAAAGCTCTTTTCGGCGCGCACGTCGTGGTCACCCAGCATTGCTTGGTGTGCATTGATTTCGAGGCCAAATTCAGTTGTTTTCCCTTCCGAATCCTCAATTTTAGTTATTTTTTTGCCTTTTTTGGTAATATTTCGATTACCTTTTTAACATAGAATATGAGCTCGGTTTAAGCCAAATTTTTGGGATATTATTTGTTTTATTAAGTATTTTATTTTGGTATGAATATTGGAATTTTTCAATTTTTGGTAAAATTTAGATAATTATGATTTTTGAGCTATATAACCCGGCTTGTGGGTTATTTTCGAATTCATTGCATGATTAATAAAGATTGTTCTTACTTCTTGGCGTTTTCTCTTGTTCATTCCTTGTTAATTGTCCATTGAAACCTGCCTGCAAAATAATCATTATTCTGTCTGGCTTCAAATAAGAATTTTTTAATTGGAGTTGATAAAATAATTAGCAACTGTTAAAGGGTGCACAGAGTTAGGGGAAGCGAAATGATGAAGGTTTAGGAGTATGAGGAGGTAGAAGTCATCGATAAAGAAATAAAACAGCTAGGTTTAGCTGAAAGCAAGTAGCAATAAACACAGAATTAAAGTAAACAGCTGCAAATGATTAGATGCATAACTTGAAATGCAATTCTAAGAAGTTCATGGAAGGAGAAAATAGGATGTACTACAATTATTATTAGTTTGATAAATTGTTAGTATTATCCTTGTGATATATTCATATCAAAGATACAGCAATTGAACTTACAAACAAGGCCCATGTTTTCAATGCTATATCTATTACAGGCTTCAAAATCATTGAGATTCACGTAATCTACTCTTTCGCTGCATTCCACTCTAGATTATTGACCAGTGCACTCAATATATCATTATATCTTTGTAACTATGAAAATGGCAATTTGAACTAAAAATAATTGCAAAAGTTTTGAAATCATTAACAATTTATGAGATATAAACAATCCAAAATGACGGTAAGGAACAATTATGTGATATGCTAAACATGCTGATTTCATAGAAAGCTAAAATAGAATAATAAAAAAGTAGAGAACAGTTACAAATGATGTCACAGCTAGACATGGTTTACCAATTTTCCTATACAGACAAAATAGAATAATTCTTCAAGTACAGAATTATTTGTCTTCCTGTACAAATTTTGTTAAATAATCTTGTACCTATAGCATAATTCGACAAAAAATGACTTCAAATAATTCTTATTCCAAAATGAAACAAGGTTCTCAGGTGCATTTGGCACACCGGATTAGACAGTTTAAGAAATTAAACATCTATTTCAGCCCCTTTATAAAAAACTCATTTTTTTTACCAAACTCGTTTTCAACTTCATATTCTTCCAACAAATATATGTAAATCCAAAACATTTTACTACTTTTAAATTACACATTCTCCAAAAATTACTATTACAAAACTCATTTTTATCAAAAATGGGTTTCAAACATAGCATAAGTATAAAATTAGAATGGATGGAATTATCTAGTATAGATTAAATACTATACTAATATAAAATTAGATAGTATTAAGGAAGATAGTATTCTTTAGTTTTTCTGTTCAAAGTGATGTTATTTACTATTTCTTAAAACTAATGGAATAATAAAATACGGGGAGTAGGAGATAGGTTTAGGCCGGATAAGAAGGATGAGAAAGACAATGTGTATAGCATTCTCGAATGAAAATTTTATGAGTACTATCCACCTTAATCCATCCTAATAGTGTTTACTTAGTACTATCTCTCCAATTTTATAATTAATTCATGGTATGGTCTAATCCAGTGCGCCCAACACCCCCTAGAAGTACCAAAGGTACATAAATATGAATGTTTGTATGGATGGCAATGGGGCGGGGCGGCCTCCCCGTTACCCGTTTAAAGCGGGGCGGGGCCCTTGCCTCACTACCCTGTTACCCGGCAAAATTTCTCGCCCCGTCCCCGCCCCGAATACCCGATTAAGCATCATCCTCGCTTCTTTCGCCGCGGGGTCCCGCGGATATCGAATTTGTCGGATTTTTTTGCCATTCCTAAATGTTTGCATAGGTAAGAAAGTATACACATTTAGAAATATTAAGGACAAAAACAAAAGGATTTTTTCACCTTTTGTTGATGAAAACCCTCACGAAGGGGGAAAAATAGAACAGTAACGACAAACAATGCAACCTAAAAATAAGCAAACAGTTGTCAGTAATAGAGCAAATAGTTAATATCATATATTCACATATACAAGCTTAGGAGCATTATGAATATGCAATCTGTAGTAGTAACAAGCATCTCTGAACGTATTGGACACATAATCTGATAAAACGAGACACTCGAAGAAGAACCCAAGACCAAATGCCAAGTATTTGGAGCATGACTAGGTCTACTAGCTGTTGGAATTGCTGGAGAATAATTAGCATTTAACGTCCATTTTGTTGCACTTTATATGTTTTCTATTAATTGCTTTGTCAAGATAGGAAGCTTTATTTTTGGTATTGTTTGTTAGGCTTTTGCCTATTTAATAAGTTGGAAACATCAATAAAAGCATTGAACAATTTTTATACAGAATACTTGTAGGCTTTTCGTTCTCACTAAAGAGAATACTCCGAAAAAATTTAGCTGCTTGCTGGACTCTTGACTGGGAACTATCATTGGTATTAGATCCATGTTTATGGCAACAAACAAAGAAAGAATTGAAGTCCTGGAGACGGGACTTGAAGGAGTACATGATGGCTTGCACCTGTTAAATTGGGCTGCCTCACTATACTATTAGACTGGGCCTTTTGTTTGCTGGTTCTGTGGACTTAAGTATTTTCCGGTTGTTGGCCTCATTTGATGATTATTATCAACCTTACACGTGGCTGATCCTCTGCCCTTGGATTGTAACTGTTCATATTACTTGATTGACTTGACTCTTGGTGTACTGGGCAAATTCGAGATCTATCTATTCTCTTCGTCCCTATCTTTGTATCCTCTTTTCTCTGAGTGTAGATTAGGGTTCTTTCTCTGGTTCGTTGATGTAATCTTGCTGTGTGTTCTTGTCAATCCATTCTTTGTGAAGTCTGTATATTAGTGTATAGATTAATGGTTGGTAATTGTGATTACAGTGTGTATTTTTGAGGTGAGATTAATACGACATTTGTAATATTATTGGTTGATACTTAGTGGATCTAGAGATAGATCCTTTGTGGATTCTCAACGGGTGATTAGATCTTTGTGACTGAACATTGGGACCTTAAGGGGTGAAAAACCTATTGTTCAGTTGTTATTTTTATGTTTTTGCACTTGTATTGTGTTTTGAGATCTTTGATCTGTTAGTATCTATGTTTTGGGACCTTACAAGTGGTTTTAGAACCTCGTCTCTGGGCTAAGGTTCTTGGTTTTCTGGGTTTCTTGAAGCAGATCTGGGTTCTTGGGCAGTCGAGTGGTTCTTTGTGTGAAAGAAAAAAAAACGTTTTTCTTCTTCACTCACCCTAACTTGTTGTTACTCTTGGTTAAAGAGTGTTTGTACTGAGTCTTAGTGATTCTCTTTCTTGACTCATGCTGAGTCGACGAGTTGGATTAACTCATTTCGATTCTTGGTTGAGTCTGTGACTCACTACTGAGTTCCACAGAGTCTTGTGACTCGTTGCAATCCTGCATTCAATTTGGATCTATTGGAGCGATTATGGTATTCTTTCATTACTTTCTTCACTCTGAAACATTAAGGTTTCAGAATCTGGTATTTTTCTTTGAACCCCCTCTTTAATTTCTTAAAGCATTGTTCAGTTCTTGAATTTGGTTATTAAGGTAAGCAATTCTCCATTGCTTTCCCTTGTCCAAGACCTCCTGCGAGGGTCTGGGAATCTGAGGGAACTGTGGGTTTAAAGGGTTGCCACCCCTTAAACCTTTTCAAAACTGTAACTATATTGTTTTCTAAAACTATGATTGTCTGATTTGTGAATTACATTGATAAGTACAAATATCTATTGTTATTTTACTATCTCTACTGTAATTATGTAAGCTGCCAGAATCATTATACTCTGTGTGTTGTATAATTGCAATTGTGAATATTATCTGTCATCATGTCCACTGCACATAAGTTTGAACTTGAGACATGAAATGGTACTGGAGACTTTAGCCTCTGGCGCTAGAAGATGAGGGCTCTTTTACTTTAGCAAAGGTGTGTTGTAGCCCTTAATGGTCAATGGGCTGCAGAAACCAGTGCGTATAGAAGGTAGGAATTAGATGACACTACATGGAGTTCTATTTTCTTGGATTTGTTTGATAATGTGATTAGGAAGGTTGGTGAAACTACAACTGCACAAGCCTTATGGAATAAATTGGAATCATTTTATCTGACCAAGACTACCTAATAAGTAACTCCTGAGGTATTCTAAAACTTTAGATTTGATCCCTCATCTGATTTGGAAGATAACCTTGACAGATTCACAAAATTAATTCAGGATTTAGGAAACTGTGACGAAGAACTTTTTGATGATCAACAAGTTGTTGCCCTCTTAAACTCTCTTAGTGATAAATACAAAGACATCAGAACTGCTTTAGAATATGGGGGGTCAGGATTTCACTGTTAATATTGTTACTTCAGCCTTAAGAAATAAAGAACTTGAGCTGAAAGCTGAATCTAAAGATCCTAAATATGGGAAAGGGTTGCACATAAAGGAGTAGTGGAATCCTAATAAGAAGCAACATACTTTTAACTTCAATCCTCACAAGAAAGCTAAGTCATAGAATTTCATATTCAAAGAAAAGAATAAAAATCATGTGAAATCCAAGAATCAAATCAGGAAATGTTACTACTGTGGAAAGGCAGGCCATTTAATCAAAGATTGTTTTAAGAAAATCTCTAATATGTAAGATAAGAATAATCATGAAGGGTCTGCAGCTTTGATCTGCAAGAATGATTATGATATTCAAGGAGTTGTCCTTGTGAATGCCACTAAAAGATATCCAAAAGAAATGCACTTTCCATATGTATCCCAATAAATAATGTTTTTTTGAATTTGTTGAACTTAGTGAAGGACTAATTCAAATGGGAAATGACATGAGTTGTAAAGGGAATTGGAAAGACCAAGCTGTTAATGAATAACTACATTCTTGAACTTGATAACTGCAGATATGTTCCTGATTTGAAAAGAAATTTGATTTTTTTGGGTCAATTGGATGACAAATATAACATAATGATTCATAAAGGTCTGTTAAGACTTAAACAAGGAAACAAGACTGAATCTTCTCTGAAACTAAATGGGATCTACACTGTATCTGCTGATCCTATTATTCATCACTGTACTACGGCCTTAAACTTTGAATCTAATAAGTCTTTTATTTAGCATAAAAGACTTGGTCACATTTCTGAAAAGGGACTAACAATATTAAACAAATTGGGTTAATTTGGTAAAGATAAAATCAAACAGTTAGATTTTTGTGAAAATTGCATTTTGGGAAAACAGAAAAGGTTACCTTTTAAAACTGGAATACATAAATCCTATTCAATTTTGTATTATTTACATGCTGATCTTTGGGGTCCAGCATATGTAAATACTCTTAAGTGGATTTAGATTTTACTTACTTATAATTGATGATTTCTCAAGGAAAATTTGGACTTATAGAAAAAATTTGAATAGATATCTTGGGTTTTGTAATTCAGAATTTGATTCATTATGTAAAGAATTTGGAATTTTAAGATATAGAACTGTAACATACACACCTGAGCAAAATGGAGTTGCTGAGAGAATGAATCTTTTAGAAAAAGTGAGATGTATGCTTTACGTTAAATGTTCATACCATTTACACTTATGTCCTCAACTTTTTCTTCATATTTTTATCATCGATATTTCATTAATTGACACACTGTGACTTTCGTCCAAATATTTTGTTATCGTGCTCCGAAATAAGGGGCAATTATTTAATCTCACTTTTTAGTTTTATTTTTTACTTATTTTAAAATAAGAACTGTAAATACATCTTTTTATGCCCTCTTGACATAACTTTTAAGCAACAAATATCATCATTGACAACTACGATAACTAATGAAAGGTTAATGATATAATGATGGAAAAAGTAGAGAACATAAGCAGGCAACAAGTGAAGGTTAGATAGGTTAATATTAAGCAATTTTAGTGTCAGTATCGTTTGTACACATTATTAAAAAAATGCAACACATAACTTGTTTTTAAATAAAAGAAATTATTTATTTTAAAAATAATTTTTATCTTAACTTACCCATTCTTTAATTTTCAACAACAAAAGCATTTTGTTTTCTATGAATTTGTTTTCTTAGTACAGAAGTTTTAACGTCTGTATGGTGTAAATTTGGTTTAATATCTTATGTTTTACGAAATGATTTACTTATATGTGAATTGCCGAATTCTAGATAAAGACCAATCATCCCGTGGTACTGAAAGGGGAAAGAAGGCCGTGCATGTCGAAGGAACATCTTCTCTTACATATCCTTCACTCACATTCGAAATGAAAACTTACGATTCACTATGGAAGGTGGTAAGCTCTCGAGCTTCCTGTCATATTAAGACCAAAGTGTCAAAACGTGCATTTTTAAGCATAGGATGGGCAGATTTTGTGAATGCAAAAGAAATCAAGTTGGGAGATACATGCATTTTTGAAATCATCTCTGGCAATAAACCTGCTCTAAAGGTTTCAATATATCACAACACTACAGTCTTGAGACTTCTATGATTCATTAGGTAATGCTATTACTTTTACACCTACCGGTAACAGCATTTGGATAGTGATAGATGAATCCAATTTCTCTAAGCATGCTTGGGAATGATAATTGTGATTTCAGAGAATGTTAAAGAATGTGATTATAAAAAAAATTTAAAAAACGGTAGATAACTTCAATTTAGTTGGCGGAAATCCGTGTCTCTACTCCTGCCAATCCTTCTTTCAAATTGCAAAAACTTTGCAGGAACTAACGTTTAACTTTCAGAATTTTTTGTTATGCAAGACTTTTTGATATGTTCAATCATAATTCAATACGAGAAATAAGAACAATTAGGGTCTCACTATATTTGTACACAGTTATTAGTGCTCAATCGGAATTCTAATTCATATATCGATTCAAAATTTCAATATATAGCAAATCTTTTAAACAATGCATTTCGGTAGGGTATGTGGTCGAGTTAAGATGCCACACTTTTTCTGTTGCAGTGGGAATAAGCATTACCACGAACACAATGGTTGGATACATTTACTCGATTCCTTATTAACGAACTTTTGCTGGATCACGTTTTAATAACGTAGATATCTGGATTGTATAAGGATATTTGTATCGCCCCAACATTCATACATCTTGAGGTGTTAAAAAAAATAAAAATCATCTACTTTTATTTACTTAAAATGCGGAACGGTAAAGATTTTTAATAAAAAAAAATATTGGAACATAAATTTAAATTTGAATCATAAAATCCTGTCTTTCAAAAAATTCAAACATTCTCAACTAATAAATTCAATATTAATGTTATTGAACAAAACAAACTACTAAATTTAAAGTCCGCTGCACCATCCCACTACAACTCCAATTGACCTTAACTAGCCTGTAAAAATTTGTAAAAGTATTTTAAAAAACACCCAGTAATACATGCAGTTTCCATATGCAATTAATAATATAGACAATTCATACCACATTTCTCTTTATGGAGTATATCGGTGACAATTAATNAATACATGCAGTTTCCATATGCAATTAATAATATAGACAATTCATACCACATTTCTCTTTATGGAGTATATCGGTGACCAAGCGAGATACCCATTATTTTTCATTTTGAATTCCCGAAGCATTTCACCTTCGTTAGGTCAAACCCAAAGGTGCACTGACAATTAATGCATAAATTAGTGAATATAAAAGTAAAGGGAAACATCAACTTACACAAATGTATCTTACCTTGATTGATCAAATGAGCTTTTGAAAAAAAAATGTAATGACCTGAAAATTTCACAAATGAAAACTGAGGGACTAAAGTAATATATATACTTTTAAATTTTGGACTAAATATTTAAGTATTGTTAAAGCGACGAAAAGTATATCAATATGGGTCTCGTTGGATAGCTCGTAATGAATCATGTAAATTAGGCTTGAGAAAAAAATAATTCGAATAAGTTAGTCTAAAGATATTAAGTTCAAAGAAAATTGTAATTTATTTATTTATTTATCTATTTATCAAAGTAGATTGGGATGGCCATGTGTAAAGAATGGATGTGGGATAAGTATTTTTTTTTTAGAATTCTGTTTAAATTCAAGTCATTATCGTATTATGATTAGAACCACCTTTTTGTTATGATAAGTATTTTATATAGATGTCACCTTGTGATTTGTTTACTATAAATTCAATTTTTATCAAATGTGATAAATAGGATTTTCCATCACAATTGTACCATGACTCAACCCCTAAATTTTTCAACTATAAACACAATTGTCCCACAATTCAAACCCAAATAAATTTTACACAGCATCTTTCATATAAAGCAGCTGTAAACTTCTAATATATTTTTTTTTTCAAAAGCTCGTTTATTCAATCAAGGTAAGATACTTCTGTGCAAGTTGTTTGTTAAGCCTTTGTATTCAGTAATTTATACGTGAATTGTCGTGGACCTTTTGGTTCTTTATTAAGAGATAAGAGATCATTAGGGAACTTAAGATGATATAAGATGGGTGTGTCGTTTGGTCACTAGTATCCATAAAGAAGAGTGGTATGAAGTGTTATTTTATTACAAATAATTGTGTTGGGATAGTGCAGCGGACTGCCAGGGATTTCGAAATACGAAAATATTAAGTTTTACAGCTTTTAAATTTAGTAGTTTGTTTTGTTCAATAAATATGACATGTAAAATAGTTAAATCCTATTCTAAAATTTTCGAGCCGTTACAGTATTTTTGTTTATACTTAAAACTCCTATTTGACCGAATGGAAGCTTAATGACTCAACCATGGGTTTATTATTGTAGTTGTAACTTGTGAGAAGGTTGTATGTTCTTTAGTTTCCACTACCTGTTTTCCCACCCTCTGAAATTCGTTAATTATAGCAGTGTTTGGCATTATTAATCAAGTACTGTAACTCCTTTATTTTCAATCATTGCAAAGTCGATTTCTCTTTATTTGGTTATGTGGATTTTTTTGATAGTCGTTTCTCTTAATGATCGGATCAAGAATCCTAGGCTTTTTATTTGTGATTTTATTGATGGACTTGATCCCCAAATCACATATTTAGATTTTAAAGGACAGCCGATTTTATCACGTATAAGTGTACGGTGAGCATAGATGCCCTCTCGGGCATGCTCCTTGTCCAAACAAGCTAAGAGCTAGTGGTGGTTGGAATATATATAGTATGTAGTATAGAATCACGTCTGAAGCTCTTTGAAATTTGATGCCTTCCTACCTCTTGGAATATATATGCATGTGCGATGCATGATTTAAGTTTATTATTTTATTTTGTTAGGGCTCATTTCATAATTTATTAGGACCAAGAGTACAATTTGAAGTAAAAATTATACATTGAGAGATATGATCTCCAACTTTGATCCAATTTTTGGTATTGTGTTGAATATACAATTATCGTGGCCATGGCCATCTCTTGAATTTAGCTTGTCTCCACTAGCAGGAACAAGTGGTCCCACAAGCTAGTGCACAACATGTAGTTCGCTTAAAACATGTTCATCATGTGGCTGAGCGAACATCTTTGTCATATTCCATTGGTTCCTAAATCCAGTGAGTCCAATTTGATATTGCATAAGCCTTCATTTAAGGGGCAATTATTTAATCTCACTTTTGTAGTTTTATTTTTTACTTATTTTAAAATAAGAACGGTAAATACATCTTTTTATGCCCTCTGAAGTAACTTTTAAACAACAAATATTATCATTGACAACTATGATAACTAATGAAAGGTTAATGATAATAATAAGATGGAAAAAGTAGAGAACACAAGCAGGCAACAAGTAAGGGTTAGATAGCTTAATATTAAGCAATTATAGTGTTAATATCGTTTGTGCACATTAAAAAACATAAAACATAACTTGTTTTTAAATAAAAGACACGGGTGTTTACTATGCTTCGGGGTGCTGTTAGATATATTCAGTGTGGGCTTCATTGGATCCGTCGCCATTGGGAATAGGGCTGGGCCCATAAATTGAAACCCGCTAGGCCGGGCCAAATCGGGTCGGGTTGAGTCGGTTTAGAATAAAAACGGGTTGGGTCGGGTTCCAAACCAGTATAAAATTATTTGGGTAGGGTCGGTTCGGGTTAAACCCACTTAAATTACTCAACCCAATATTAAAATCCCTATCCCTGCTTCAAACCCACTGAAACGTGAAATCTTCTGTGCTTCAAAACCAAACTTCCTGTCTGTGGCCTCTGATTTTCGTATAAGGGCGAGATTTCGATTGAATATGAGGGTTTTGGGATGTGAATTGAAATGGGTTGTGGTTGGTTTTGTGTTTTTTATGCTTTTTGGTTTAATCAATTCTTCGAACAGGTGAACCAGTTAAACGACGAATTTTTTTTTTTGGCTCTTTACTTTTCAGATACAAGATGCTTCCCTTTTCACATACCTATTGTTCTTTTAGAGATGTTTAACAAATGTTGTGTAGTGAATTTTGCTTAATGAAGTAGGGGTTGAATGGGGAGCTGCAAAACCAGTGTATTAATTTGTTGGAAATTTGAATTTACACTAGAACGTTCCAAAAGCAGAGGCCAGAGGGGTAGTCTACTTTTCCCTTTTCAGCTTTCTGTAATACTCTTGCAGCCCAGAGGTTTAGCTATTTCCCCCCCTTTTTTTCCGTCTCCCATCATCTCTCTCTAATCAAAACTCGAACCGACTCGGGGTTGAACCGGGTCGGTTCTTGTTAATGAACGGTGTGGTTCAGTTTAGAAAATAGCCCAAAACCACTAAATTCGGGTTGGGTCAGGTTTGGGTAAACATCAGCCCGACCGTTACCCACTCCTAACTGGGATGATGGCGCAGCTTTCGAGGATAGGACTGATTCTGATGATGCGGACGATGCTGCAGAGATTTTGGCTTCTTCCCTTTTCATTTTGTAACAAAAAGGGGGAGTAGATATTATTATAGAGAGTAGATATAGGGAGTAGACGATTTTGATGGAGTAGATATTTTTTTTTAAAGCATGATGTTATATGTTTTCATCTACTTGATGTATCTAAAACTTTTGATTATATGGAATACATGCAACATGAATTACAAACTGCTTAAATCACTTTTACACTTGAATTGCTTGAATTGTATGAATTCTTAATGCTATTTCACATACATTTTACATTGGGTATTTGAGTTGTCTATTTCAGGAAACACGTGTTGAAAAATAAAATGCAGAATTCATTCAAAACAGTTATTAGTTGTGTCTGTTGTTTTTGAGTCTGTAATATTTTTTTTTAATACTGACTTGACTTAGATTGTAGTTTTGTCACAGAATGCCAAATGGCTTGTTAGGTATTTAATGTAATTGATTATTCAGTGAACAAAAAGGACTAGAATTGATATGTCGTAAAAAGTCCAGGAGCAGTGTGCAATTAGTGAAAAGTGTATATTTTAGGTCTAGGGTTCGAGAACGGAAACGAAGGAAAAACAACGTGAATTTTCGCTTGACTGTCCCTGAGGCTTGGCTCGAGCTTCAAAAACAGAAATTTTATAGCTAGACTATTGCCTCGCCTTCGCTCGAGCGACATGTCTAGCCTTTCGCTTGAGCGACAGTGTCGTCCGAGAAATTTTTGATTCGTATTTTAAAGGTTTTTTCCCCAGTCCATTCATTCCCTAACATACCTATAAATGTCCAAACGGTATAGAACGTATTTACTAAGGTCGATTATTAAGAAAATACATAGCATCTATATTCTTTTCATCCTCTGAAGCATTCAACCTTCATACTTCAAAGTAAGTTCTTGGCGATGAGAAAAAATCAGATCTTAAATCCAAATACCAAACTGCTGCTTCTTCCGTATCTGTCAGAGTTTTTGAAGATCAAGGGAAGGTGACTGAAGTTCTAATCGTTGAATAACGCGGTGTTCTATGTGCATCCATTGGAGATAGACGATTCCTCAAAGATTGGAGTTACTATAGGATAGTGCTTTGGAAATTACAGCTGGGAGTTGGTGGGAGAGAGCTGTCATCATCTACTTTGGTAGACTGTAAGTTTAATATCGTTTATAGTGAATTGTTGACTGACAAAGTGCCTAGAGTTTTTACCCAGTTGGGGTTTCTAGATGAGTCAGCCATTGTCTGTGTCTCCTTTTTTAATGGAAATAGCTATGCTTATCAGAATGTTCAAATGAGAGATTTCCTTAAAGTTTTGGATAAACGTATTGGATTAGCGTTCAAACTGGGTGGACTCCACCTTCAACCACTGTTGCTGGTGTAGTCACACGTACTGATATTTCTCTTTGGACTAAAACGAACTTAGATGAGTGTAACTGGAACAGTAAAGGCCTACATGCCTTGTTCATGGCTGTTTCTGGGGAAGAGTTTAGGAGAGTTTCAATTTGTGAGACTGCTAAAGAAGTTTGGGACATTTTAGAAACCACACACGAGGGAACTAAAACTATGAAAAATTATAAACTGCAGATGTTAACCTCTTGATTTGAAGAAATTAGAGTGACAGATGATGAATCGTTTGATGATTTCTATGCTAAGCTGAATGATATAGTCAATTCAAGTTTCAACCCAGGTGAAAGGATCCCCGAGTCCAAGATGTTAGAAAAGTCCTTAGATCTCTACCTGAACGATTTAGGCCGAAAGTCACTGCTACTAAAGAAAACAAGGACTTAGAAGCAGAAAAAATATGAAGAACTTGTAGGATCTCTTGAAACCTATGAACTCACCA
>CAIGRF010398761.1:4027-25241 GCA_903798235.1 Fraxinus ornus
CAATTGGAAAATTTTTTAGATACAATGGTAAAAAAAATTATCACTTTTATTAACAATATCTATACAAAACATAGTCAAACGAATGATAATCGGTATAATAAAAAAAATTTGTAATTTTTTAAATTTTTTTTTTTTTTTTGGCAATTGGAACAAATTCTAGACCCAATGGTAAAAAAAAATATCAGCTTAATGGACAATTTCCATGAAAAACAAAGTCAAACGGATACCAATCTTTCAACATTTTTCAGATGAAAAATTATACCAATCAAACACAATTAATTACAATTCTCAGTAAAACAAATTCCATCTTTGTAATCAAACGGATCCTAAGAGCCTAATTTCCCCTATGAATTTTTCCCTTTCCTCAATGGATTGAGCCAGCCAAAGTAAGGCGAATGCCCGGCCCAAAGGACGGATCTGAATTATGGAGACTACCCAACGGGCCGAGGATCAAAATCTCCTCCTCAAACAAGCCCAAAAGGGTTGGGCCTGATTCACGGTAGACCACCCTCCACTCCAAACTACCAAAAACCAACACCCACCATTACCACTTCAAATCAATGATGTTAGCTTCAAAAATCCGTATCTCCAATTCCACCAAAGACATCAGCAATCCCAAAATTTCCATGAACCTACAAGAAGCTCACTGATGCACAGCTTCAAGCAAAGCAAGAAAAGGGCAGCCTTTACTTCAGATGTGATGAGAAATACACTCGACACAAATGTAGACAAAAGAACTTTCAAATCTTAGAGTATGTCTAAAAGACTCTTCAAATATAAGATACTCTATATTTTAAAAAGTCAATTCTTAAAATTAATATTTTAATTTATAGATTGAGTTTGGCTCTCCAAATTTACTCTTTATAATTAAATACATTCAAAATATTTAAATTTTCAATGTAGAAAAATAATATAATAATTTGAAAGAAAACTAGTGAAAATAAAATATAGGAAAAAACAATAAATATTTTATGGAGTATTAAAATTAAGTGTTATTAAATATAAAGAACCCGTTGGTTTATTTTAAAAATTTTACTGTAAATTTTAGAATATGTTTTTTAAAAGTAGAGAGTCAAGTATCTGTGGAGAGAAATTGGGTGCAACAGTGATGAAGAGGCAATCGATGAGAAGGAAATGGAAATTGCAAGGGACTGGGTGGAATTATCCATTGATTCTAAGATGGTCTTGACTGCCCCGAAGACTATGAAGGTCAATGGAACGACTTGACACGAGGTGGTGATATCAATTGATAGAAACTCACCATGTAATTCAAGGTAGTTGGCGTAGCATTAAAGTATCAAATTGACCCTAGCTTAAGGTGAACACAAGTCTCGAAAAATCCATGATCAAAGCATTCAAGGAGTAGGGGCAGGGTGTCTTACTTGAATTGGGCTGTACTAGTGTTGATGCCTTAATTTGTATGTAAAACTAGATAGTTATGGGAAGAATCCATAATTTTGAGAGTTCCTCGAGATAGACTTTGCATTGAAGAAATAAAGTTATGTGAGAACATTGAGAAACGAAATAAAAGATATATTATATCTCTATATTATATAATATATAATTATTTGGACAAACTTAAGTCTAACAAGCCAATCAATTGATTATTAAATGGTTGATAAGTACTAGTATTATCGTAAAAATATTTTATTTCTTTTACTTTTAACTTATATTTCATAATTCATTTTCTACGCGAGTGAAGAAATCAAAGGGATGGAAAGGAAATTTACTCATATTTTAGTATTATTATTTACTTTTTGGTAATTTGTAAGAATTGTGAATAAATTTTATTAGACAGTTTGTTAGTTCTAGTTTGGACTATGTATGTTATTTTGTAAGAAACCTATTTTTTTTTGTTAGATTAACGTTACGTCGTTTATAACATAGAAATTTTTTTTATTATGCTTCAGTTCGATTTCATAATTAAAGTTGGACCGAACATTTAAAAATAATGATTGATAAAATCATTGATCTTGTTTTGCACTAGCGTGTAGAACTAGAATTGAATAGATCCATAGCTTCCACACCCCTTCACTGCATTAATGCCAAGTGTTTGGCAACCTCAATTTTTGTTGCACTTCATTTTTGACTTTTGACCATTTCTGACCCCACCCTAATACCAACCCATATTTCAATATCTAGTAACATTAGTGTCAAGGGCACGTTCAGTCGTGTTTAAAATTCAATTAAAATTGAAAATATGATCGTTATTGAATTTCACTCGTCTAATAAAAGTCAACAATAACGATTAATTTATCAATTTTAATCCAATTTTAATCTCTACCGAACATGCCCTAAATATTAATTTAGTGGTCCAATGTCATAATTCTATAATATATTAAGCCTCTGTTTGTTCCACATTATTTTTTTCATTCTCATTCTTCTATTCATTTTCAACCACATATTCTTTAATAAAATAATATTTTTTATTACATCAATAACTTTTCATTCTTTTTCAATCATACATTCTCCATCAATCTATTATTCCAGAATATATTCTTACAAAATAATATGGTTCAAACACACCCTTAACATATCTTCAAACAGTAATTATTATATAGACAGTTTGTTAGTTCTAGTTTACAATATGGACTATGTATGTTATTTTGTAAGAAACCTATTTTTTTTGTTAGATTAACGTTACGTGGTTTATAACATAGAATTTTTTTTTATTATGCTTCAGTTCGATTTCATAATTAAAGTTGGACCGAACATTTAAAAATAATGATTGATAAAATCACTCATCTTGTTTTGCACTAGCGTGTAGAACTAGAATTTAATAGATCCATAGCTTCCACACCCCTTCACTGCATTAATGCCAAGTGTTTGGCAACCTCAATTTTTGTTGCACTTCATTTTTGACTTTTGACCATTTCTGACCCCACTCTAATACCAACCCATATTTCAATATCTAGTAACATTAGTGTTAAGGGCATATTCAGTCGTGCTTAAAATTCAATTAAAATTGAAAATATGATCGTTATTGAATTTCACTCGTCTAATAAAAGTCAACAATAACGATTAATTTATCAATTTTAATCTCTACCGAACATGCCCTAAATATTAATTTAGTGGTCCAATGTCATAATTCTATAATATATTAAATATCACATCAAGTGAGAATAATCTGAACGATTTTAAAGCTTGTTTGGACCAAATTAAAATCACCCCAATACCAACCCATATTTCAATATCTAGTGACATTAGTGTTAAATATTAATTTAGTGGTCCAATGTGATAAATCTATAATATATTAAATATCACATCAAGTGAGAATTATTTGGTCGATTCTAATCTTACTCCAATTCAATTATTTCAATAATGCATTAATTTTTATTTTTTATATATTTAAAAATACTACAAGAATTTTGTGTTATTAATTTTCAATTAATTAATGTTGATATTAATTTAGGCTCAATGAATATTGATCTATATGAATTAAAAGTTATTATGAATGAATTTATTTTTATTCGTGTATTCAGAAATTTTAATGTGAGCTTAAACTCATGTATTAACAATTAATTCTTATGTACCAAATAAAATAATATAAAATTGTTGTTCATTTATAGTATTTCATTATCACAAAAAAAATTGAATCATAGAAGTTGAGTTTTGAGAGTATAATTTTCTTTCCTTAAATTTTTATCCTAAATTCTATTTTCTTTAAGTCTTTTAAAACTCATCAAATCCTCCCAACAAATTGATATCAAATACTACTTTTACAGCACTTATAAATTATTTCAGAATAACGTGCAATGCAAGTTCAACTCTGACTAATTCAATTAAAAGTAAAATTAAGCTAATCATTTAATTGTTCATTTCATTTATTATCATTTAGTGCAATTAACATCAACAATGTTAAATTACATTATTTTCTATTTTGGGTTAAAAGTGGCCTTCGTCTCACTCCATGACACCTCGAAAGGTGAAAAAGAAAAACATGGTAAGTGAACAAAGCTAGGAGGGACAAAAAAAAATAAAAAAAAAATAAAAAAAAATAAATAAATAAATAAATTCTACTGGCCTAATACATGCTCGAGAAATGCATTCATCTAGGCCATTCTTCCAAGTGGACCAATCCCAAGAACCATCCACGGCCAAATGGTGCCTCGATTCACCCTTCGACCATCCATCCCTTCTCATCTGGATTTGACGAAAAATTAAATGGGCTTGGTGGCAGCCCTACCCCCTTCCTACGACCCTGTGAAATGGCATAAAAATTGTGCATGTTAGATCGTCACATCAAAATATCTCTCGTCTTTTGACCACTTCTCACCTTCACTCTGTCCCCAAATCACCCTATTTTTTCTGGTTAAAAGTTGGCTCCCTCCTTACTCCATGACACCTAGTGGTGGTAACGAGTCGAGTCGAGCCGAGCCCGGCCAAAAAAAATGAGGCTCGGCCCAAGCTTTCTGCCCGAGNATCCTACCATTCTTAAGTGTCCTAATCCTCCAACTCCCTTTAACAAGAAACTCTGTTTCTCATGGAATGCTCTTCCACAATAAGGATGAGGCCACATGTCCCAGCTTCAAGAAACTCTACGAAACAATAGTATTTTCTTTTTAAAATCCGTGAAACAAGAGATGTTTTAGTGTTCAGAGATTTTAAAAATATATAAGGTTAATGGCTTGAGGATATCTCCTTGTTAAGTTAAGTTAAGTTAATTTTGTTATGAGAACAAATAAAGCTCAGGCACAATTATACAAAATGAAAAATGTGTTTAACATCTTGCTCGTATGTGAGATGTGCATTCAATACAAGATTTAGCCCTTTGACAACAAAAAACTATTTTTTCCACATACCCATTTTCAGTCACACGTTCACACAAAATATTTTTCACATAAACTCAAAAAAATTTCCTACCTTTTAACCACACATTCTCCAAAAATTCACTATTTAAAACTTTATTTTTGCCAAATAATGACTATCAAACAATGACTTAAAATTTTAAGAGTGTGTTTGGTAGAGATTAAAATCGGATTAAAATTGAAAAACTAGCCGTTATTGTTGACTTTTATTAGACGAGTGAGACCCAACAACGGCCATATTTTCAATTTTAATCTGATTAGTAGCCCTACCAAACAGGCTCTTATAAAAAAACTTGCCATTATTGATTTCTTTGACCACTATTACTTGATTGAAACAACTACTCCAATAATAACAAATTATTATTACAACCTCTTACCCCTTTTCTTTCTTCGTCTCTCTCTTTGAAGCCTCTCTCCTCTGGTGCCTCTCTCTCTTTCTCACAACCATTCTTCTCATGTGTTCAGGTCCCGTTCTTTATCTCTCTACAAAAAAAAAAGCATAAAATATACACAAATAGAGCATTTTGTCTATATTTTTATGTTATAACTTGAATACACAAAGAAAAGCACAGTTGAATCAGTTTCTTGAATTGTATTGTGATCATATGAGGGGTTCTTTAATTTGAAGCCCATGAAAAAGATAACTGGGCAAAGATGGGTCTTGATGGCTGTTCATATTGATCATAAATACACATCAATTCTCACATATATATAAACTATATTGTGATACAAAATCAAGGGTTTCTGAATTTTTGAAAATTATAAAGATGGATTCTTGATTGTTGTATTTATATCACTGTGTTTGTACAAGCATTTTAGATCTATTCTTGAATATGACGCTTAATGTGGTTTCTGTTTTTATTATTTTCTGTTATGGACAGGTTGAATTAATCCATAATTGGGAATGAAGCTATTTCAGATGCCTTGATCTTGGTTTTTTCTTGATTTTGTTCACATCGTATGCCATAATAAGTGTTTTCCCTTCGCGGGTTTTGTGAGATTCGTTTTATTAATATAGCGAAAGAAAAATACTGAACTTTTCATTTGATTTGAGAGAGTCAAAATTGAAACAATTAAGGGATTAAAAATAAAGAAGCCCGACAAAGAGATAATATGGGGTATCTGAACTCAGTCTTGTCCCAATCAAGCCAAGTCCATGCTGATGATGCCCCAGTTAGCGGCGGTGGCCTCAGGTGATCTGCTTCTCGCCCTTATTTTGCTGCAGGAACATTTACATATGTACATGTTTATATATATTGTTATTATTTGTGTTCTTATTTGGTGCAGAATGAATTAATTTGCCTAGTCTACAATGCATATGTGATTGTATTGTGTTTTTCATTTAATAATGTTTTTATTTTTTATTTTTGTAATTTATTGTTTAATCTGAATTAGCTGTTTCTGATGAATCAAAAATTGCCTTTGGTTTAGTCCAATTAATGAGCTAACATATCATTGAAGTGCCCATATGTGATTAATGAGGAAGCAAATGTTGAAATCATAAGAAATTATTGATATTAATGTCGAATCTTGTTTGTCAATCTTATCGTTGAATTGGTTATCTACTCTTTTTGGGGCATTATTGTGATCATTAATAATCTGTATGTGTTCCAAAATTTTGCATGATGGAAAAATCTCTGGTTTATAGCGGGTTGATTGTGAGTTGTGATTGGTCACCAATTCGAAATATGGTGTGCAATTATATGATTGGTAGTTTAAGAAACCTTTTTCGTGTTCTTGTTTTTTTTTTCGTTTTTTGATGTTGTTCATTAAGAGAATGTATATATCATCAATCCCATGCTGTTGGATGCAATTTGCATTTACTTTCTGTACAATCTTCAGTGACGTGGTTATTATTGGTCAAATCTCTACCTGTCGTGTCTTTCACGCCATTTCATCTCCTGTTGTATAGTGGATGTAGAACCTTTGAGATTACTTTTCCATATGACGTGAAGAGGTTCGTTAACATTTTCTTTATCATATATGGCATGCAGTAATACAGTTTCTTGGAAAGGAATTGACTATTTGCTCTTAATTCTTTCAAGGAATTGACTTTGTACATCAAATGAAAAAGAGAATTGTGTCTGTTTCCACCAGACGTGCCATATTAAAAAGACATGCTATTCTAATGAAAATTTAATAGAGAATCGTGTCTGTTTCAACCTCATGAATTCTTTTAAGTGTTTTTTATTTTTCTGTACGTATAAAGATTAGATTTGTCTTTACATTTCAGGAAGAAAAAAAATGACTGGTTGCCTTATGAACCTTAAGAAAGTTATGCTTGTCATAATTTGAGTAAATGCTTCAATCTTAATGGTAATACTATATATTAAACAATTCTTGCGTTAATTGGCTATAAATTTTTAAATATTTTGGTTTAGGCCCCGTTTGGTACGGATTAAAATCCAATTAAAATTGAAAATATGGCCGTTATTGGGTCCCACTCATCTAATAAAAGTCAACAATAACGGCTAGTTTTTCAATTTTAATCCGATTTTAATCCCTATCACACGGGCCCTTAATATAGAACATAAGTTACATCCATATATTAATTACTTCTATAATCATTTCTCTAAATTATTTTGTATAGCTCCATTCTTATTTCGGGAAATCATCAGGATTTTGCATAACTTCACGAGGGTTGAATAGCATGTGGTCTAACACTTAGTTTAACTTTTCCTTCAAACAGTCAGAACGGGAAGTTCAGTTATGGATATGCAAGCTCTCCTGGTAAAAGGTCTTCAATGGAGGATTTCTACGAGACAAGGATTGACGGTGTAGATGGAGAAGTAGTCGGTCTCTTCGGGGTCTTTGATGGTAAGCCTCTCAAGCACCCCCGCCCCGCCTCACACCATACAACAATTAAGTCTCAAGTTGCATTCTTTACTCCAAAGTACCTCATATCTAACTTTATATCTTCTTTCATACTTTCAGGCCATGGGGGTGCTCGGGCCGCTGAATATGTTAAACAAAACCTTTTCAGTAATCTGATCAGACACCCAAAATTCATTTCTGACACTAAATCAGCTATAGGTAGAGGCCTTTTACGAAGTCTGTATGATTGCACTCTTCACATTCTGCCATCTGCTTATGAACTTGCTTTCTTTTTCGTTTTTCCTACTTTGGTCCCTTTACAGCTGATGCATACAGCCATACCGACTCGGAATTTCTGAAATCAGAGAACACTCAGAATCGAGATGCTGGATCAACTGCTTCCACTGCTATCCTTGTTGGGGACCGTTTGTTGGTTGCAAATGTCGGGGACTCCCGAGCTGTTATATGCAGGGGTGGTAATGGTGAGACTCAGAAAATTTGTTTGTGTTCTTGAGCTTCAGTCTAGACCAATAATAAGGCACTACGGTCTAAACTTCAATGAAGTACCCAGCGTCATTTATTAACTGCGAACGCGCTAGTGCGTTTGTAATGCATTGGATTGGTATACACTTGTGTGATCCCTCATTGTGAAGGAGACAGTAATTAGGATCTTCCAATGGTCTTGATTTTAATAGTATTCTCATGGGGATTGCTTTTGCCTGGATTTAAAACTTCTTTTTCTGAATAATGATGTGAAAATCTATTTATGGTATGTGACAAATCTGATTCTGCTTAGTTTAATAAGAAACCAATTAAGCCCTTGTTTGGCATTTTTTTTTTTTGGGAAAAATGACTTATGGAATAGTCATTTTATGGAGAATGTGTAGTTAAAAAGTAGGAAAAGTTTTATGTTTACATGCAAAATATTTTTGTTGTGTGAATGTGTGGTTGAAAATGAGTGAGAAAAAACGAGTTCTGATTTAATGGATGTCAAATAGGAGCTAAAGCTGACTATGAAGCCCTTGGAATTGACTGCCAAACGAAGACTATTGGGGAGTGTATGCGTACTAATGCAAATAGGAACATACATACTGCCTTTTTATGAAATTTATTGATATTGCTAAAACACTTAGAAACCAAAATTACTGAAGAAAATGTTGAAAACTGAAGTCAGCAGTGATAAATGTATTGGACGGTGAAATAGGAAATACAAGTCATCATGCAAAATATCCAATGATTCATATGTTGATTTTTATGCAGTATCAAGAATTGCACCCCTCTTATTTTCAGCTCGCTCTTTTATTTTTTATGGACTATTCCAATCTGTTAGGATGCTGAATTTATTGCAAAAACTTTGCGTACATGGTTGATTTCAGAGAGTTTACTCTAAGCTACTTGCTGGACTTTTTTATACATCAGATTAAAGTGTGCCATTATATCTTGCAGCTTTTGCTGTTTCTCGGGATCACAAGCCAGACCAAACTGATGAGCGTCAACGTATTGAAGATGCTGGAGGTTTTGTGATGTGGGCAGGTAAGGACTGCATGGCGAGTTTCATCCTTGATTATCATGTGTTTCTGCCACTTGGTATAACTTCGCACCACTTTCTGTTCATATTTTCTGCAGGAACTTGGAGAGTTGGAGGAGTACTTGCTGTATCTCGTGCTTTTGGTGATAGGCTGTTGAAGCAGTTTGTGGTTGCTGATCCAGAAATTAGGGTATGTTCGGAAACTTGCATTGATGCATTAAAAATGACCAAGTATCTGACAGAGATATAAATGAAAGAAATGTTTGGGTTGTTCATTATCAAACAGGAGTTGTGATTGTCAGGGATCTTTCAGATTTTGTACGCCCGATCATCATAAATTTTACTCTTTTCCCCCAGAAAATGACAGATTTTCAAGACATACTAGAAAGTGACAGAGAAATTATGTTGCATGGATGTACTTGTGTCTAAATATCTTTTGAATACATAAGAGTAAGCTTCAGTATTGAATGCATTCTTGTAATTGTAAGTCGTCATTGAATTCCAATGTGTCCAATATTTTCAATGTTTTTTTTTTTTCATCCTAGAAGTTTTAGATTCTGGACGATATTTCTTGCATGATTTATTACACATAAGATCTTATCAAGAGTGATACTGTTGGTTTGTTATAGTTCATAAATGGCAATTGATTGCTAGTTTCCTTTTCTTGGGTGTAAAATGCAGGAGGAAAAGGTTGACAATACCCTAGAGTTTCTTATTCTTGCAAGCGATGGACTTTGGGATGTGGTGACTAATGAGGTTCGCCTTTTCTCAATTTAAGTCTTTATATAATCTATAACTGATTATGCAATTTTACTCGGAATACTTTTCACTTGCTCCTTTAAGCACTGGAGCCTTCAATTTTTAAGGACACCCTTAAATTTCCTCCTTGAGAAGCAGGAATAATTAATAAGTTTTGTTGATTCTCAGGAAGCCGTCTCCATGGTTAAGCCAATCCAAGAACCAGAAGAAGCGGCTAAAAGGCTAATGCAGGAAGCTTATCAGAGAGGAAGCGCTGATAACATCACTACTGTCGTTGTCCGGTTCTTGGCTAACGAAGAGGGATCCTCGAATAGTGGCTTGGGTTAAGAAAAATGGTTTTATTTATCCAGTGCTTTTATCTGATTGTCTACTTGATGGAAGAGGATGAACAAAGAACAGTAATAGAGCTGTACTTCACTATAGTATAAATTCGTAGTATGTATGGTCTGTGATAGTTAAGGTGCTTTAATATCAGCCTTTATAACTGTATGTAACTTCAGAATTTCAACTTATAGATGTTTATTTGAATTGTAAAAGACTTGTTTTTGTGTCTATTTGTGTGTGTTTTGTACATGGTGTTTGTTGGTTGGTTATTTCTCTCTCTTTTTGCAAGTGTTAGGTTGGGAAGCTGCTTCACTTCTTTTTTATGTTTTCCATAAATAGACAAGAATAAAATCAATTAAAACCCTATGATACAAGACTGAAAGAAGGACTATTGCCTTAATTCCCTCCAAAGTTCCCGCTTTCCCGTAACCACCAATCTCCCCTGAAACCCCATCCTCAAAATCCACAATTTGAGAAAGAAGTCAGATACTGGGGCAAGAAAAATGTTATATATGCCATAGTAAATGTCCATTTGACAGGAATCTCGTGCTTCTACCTTTCGTGAAAGAGTTTCTTGAAAAAAGTTACCTTAATTAGTGTTGGAAATTAATTTCCAAAAAGTTTTCTACCGGAAGAGTTTTTAGATGATTCCACATTGGATCACCTTCATTTAAAAGCTCTTCTAAGATGCGGAATCCACAAGTATAAGTTGTATTTTACTTTTTCCATTTGACATATAATTCAAATATTTTGAAAGCTCAATAATTTTTTTTTTTTTTTTTTGCCTTTTAGGGGAATATACTAAAACTTAGGCCAGTTAGTTAAAGGCCATTTCATATTCAAAATCACTTCACCACACTTATGACCGTTATTCCAAATCTCACACACGCGATCAAAACTCACTCACAAGAGCTTAATGTGTACATTGCAGATTAATATATGAAGAAACGTGTACTAAGTACTCCAAATAAGTTCTAAACAAAGTTAATGAAAACTTTATTCACCGTTCATTAATTTTACTAGTACTTGATTACAAAATAGCGTCCAATCAAAAGTATTATAGCATCAAAATCCTTTTTATTTTCCTTTTTCTTCATTGTTTTTCAATTTTTCATTTTAAAAGAATAATGCAAAAAATGAGATAACAAAGAAATAAAAATAAAAAATAGAGTGCATACATGAATATATAGAAACCATGTACATGTAGGATTGTACCTAAAGACCTACTTAATAAGGCACACAAGTGCTCTTACTTTTAAGAGTAGCACCGCAATTTATAACATCACTTTAATCAGAGAGTGCACTTTTTTTTTAAACCTAAGTCCTCTTAGAAGAAAATGTAATCTTAGTCAAATGGCTCATCATATTAATCAAGTGACTCAAACCAAGAATTTACAGCATCTAGGTCTAATATGACCTAATTTACTACAATTGTGACAATTGAGAGTAAATTTATGAGCAATTCTAGATTTCATGTTTTGAACCTTAGGTTGAGGAAACCTATGTTGCACGAATTATCTCGTCTAAGACTCATACACTCTTCAACTTGATAGAGGCAAGTACAACCTTATTTTTAGAAGAGAAAGCGGTATGATAATTTGTTTCATTATAGCCTAAGCCTCTCATATTCCGAGCTAGTTTATTAAATCCTAACATGTTTTCAAACTTCTTAGATCCACTAGAAAAGATTGAAGTTGGGTACTAGATTTCTCAAGATCACTCGTAAAATCCTGAACCTTAATTTCTAGAACTTTTTCGCAACTCTTAACTCATTCAATCTTCTAGTTGACTCTTCAAGTTTGACTTCTAAAATCTCATTTTCTAATTCTAGTTCATGTAATTTCTTAAAAGCAGAGCTATTAACCTTCTTCAACTTAAGGCTCTCGACATACAACTGGCCAAAGGCTTCTTGTATATCCTAATCATCTTCTGATTCTTCCTTTGAAGAGTCTGATTGCTCTATGTCCCCAAGTGTCTGACTCTCTTCTGTATGTTCACTCTTAACCACAGAAGTGAACGCCATATAGTTCCATCTCTCATCAGGATTGGAGTTCTCATTTCAATTATCAGAGCTAGACTCTTCATCAATAAGAGTAGTATTTATAGCCTTACATAGGGTTTTCTTGTAACTTGGACACTCAGACTTAACATTTCCAAAACTTGGCACTAATGACACCTCACAGATTGAGACCTTTTTCAGAGATCCCTAGTATCTCTCTTCTCTCTTTTATCGTTCCTGCTTTTAGTAGAGTTACCTTTAAACTTATCACGAAGTCTCCAATTATTCTTAAAGAATTTCTTAAATTTTATAACAAGGTAGTCAAACTTTTAATCCTTTAGGGTGTCACTATCAGTCTAATTACTAATCTTTTACTTAACAGTGTTTACGGCTAAATACTTGTTTTTTTCTTATACTTAGGTAGGTTAAACTCATATATTTGGAAAGATCCTACAAGTTCTTCTATCTTAATAGTATCTTGACCTTTGCTTTCCTCAATAGCTGTGATCTTAGATTTAAATCTTTCAGATAGGGATCTCATCACTTTTCTCACAATCTTAGTCTCGGGGATTCACTCACCAAGGTTGAAACTAGAATTCAGTATGTCATTTAATTTAGCATAGAATTCATCAAAAGACTATTCATTCTTTATCCTAATTTTTTCAAACCCAGTAGTCAAAATCTCAAGCTTAGAGTTTTTCACGGTCTTAATTCACCCATGTGTGATTTCTAATGTCCCAAGCTTCCCTAGTAGTCTCACACATGGATACACACTTAAACTCGTTAGGGAAAATAGCTATAAAGATGACATGGACACCTCTACTATTCCAATTACACTCAACTAGATCTTCCTTAATTCAAATAGAGATATTGTTGGTGTAACAACACCAGCAACAGATGTAGATGGGACGGTCCAACCCTTTTTCTACACTAACCCCAAACACATTCATCCATTGACTTTAAAATTGCTCTCATTCTAACATTGCAATAGGCATAATTACTACCATGAAAATAAGGAGGAACAAAAAGTGATTGACTCATCTCGACAAAATTGGGTCATGAATCAATATTAAGCTCCGATACACTATTGAAAAAAAATTAATAATTGATCAAACAATGTTCAAACCCAACAATACCTAGATGTGTATAATGCGAAATTAAAACAATCAACCAGTAAAAAGTAACAGTTACTTATTTATTATTTCTAGATAATTAAGTTTAATGTTAAATTAAACCATGAGTGTCAATCATACAATATAGATCAAAAACAAAAGTAAAGAAAACCAATTTGGTAACAAAGAAAAATCCCTTGAAAAACTCTTCACACAAATCAAAAACCGCCGACCAAACCTTGTCACAAGATTCACTAGAAAAGATAACTTACAGGCAGTCTAGACACAACTAAATCTCAGTAGACTGACCACCCAACCTGTAAATCACTGAGGAACCTCTACATTGTGCTTCTGCACTTTCTAGCAACTCTAGACTTTTTTCCCTCCACGCAGATCACCAAGAATAAACTCGTTCTAGAACAATTGAAATTCCAAATGTCTCTTTCCAACTTCAGAATTCTGAAGGTTTATTAATGAAAGTACTATTTTTGGTGTTTGATCTTTTGATCTTTTGTGTTTTGATCTTTTAGTTAAATCAAGAAATTTATGGAATGTGTTATTGATCTTCAATAATATGTTCTCTTAATTGAAAATAGATTCAACACGGTTTTGTGATGAACTATGCTTGCGTATTTATAATATAAAGTGTTTGAGGTTGAAAGGGTTTGTAAAACTGTTGAAAACCGTGAATAGAATTCACCCGAATATCACCATCGCTGTAACGGTGATCAAGCGGGAGGCAAGCAGTCACATAGCTCCTCGAGCATGGGGTACACGTCCAGCGAGCAATCAATGTTCTAAATTTCTGCTTAAGCGCCATCTGCACAGTTGGCTAGCGTTTTTTAGGTTATTTTTTTCCTTGGTCCGTCTTTGACTTTTTTGACTCATTCAAAACCTATACTATCAATCCCCGACTCTTTGACTTTAATTACAACTCAATAACAATGATTTTGAACACGTTAATAGCCAATAACATTTTGGACCTAACAAGAACAATAAATGTGAGTAAGGGTGAGAAGACGGTTCAAATTGAGGTTCCAGGTTTTCTAAACTTTATGATTAAGTTCCTACATGAACATCATCATGTCTTACAGAGCTCTGATCCTGAATCATCGAGGTGGAGTAAAATAATAGAGTTATATTGGCAATCCCACCAAAAAGATCTCAACTCTCACACCTTCAGGAAGATTGAATCAACTTTGATGGAGGTTATTATATGGAGATAGTAGTTGAAGACACATCCCAAGGAGATTCCCCATGACTTCCACGAAGTATCTCATCATCGGTCATCTCAGTGTGTACACCATGTCCAAGCTTCTCAAACAACACAATGCATAACTTGTCTAATCCAAATATAGCAACTTGTATGGAAAACACAGAAGGGGAAGAGGTTCAGGTATTATGCCTGAAATTGAGATGTTTTCATTTTTCTATAAATAATGAATGATTATATTTATTACTGTTCGGTCAATGCACAATGTTAAAATCACTCAACATATAATGCATCATGTTGCCTCCAATAAGCCTACAATAGGTTACGTCTACTCGTAAAGAGTTCACCGTAACTTACCAAATTTGGAAATTTGCGTTCCGACCATGGTTCTCACCCTACTAGCCTCAACGGTGATGGTGCTTGGCAGAGTAAGTGAAGGGCATTGCAGTGTTGCTGGTTTGTTGAGAGGATTTTGTTACTGCTGAATCCATGGGCAAGCAAGAGATGACCCGACGAACTAAAACATCTTAGTAGCCGAAGGAAAAAAAAAAAAAGAACAAAAGCAATTCCCATAGTAGTGGCGAGCGAAATGGGAGCAGCCTAAACCGTAAAAAGGGCGTTGCGAGAAAGCAATAGCGTCGTGCTGCTAGGAGAAGCAGCACAGATACTTATTTACTTTAATTGAAAATAATGTTATAACCACCACTTTTAACGTCAAATTGGGAACAAAAGGTGCTACAAACATAAAATTGTTGAAGATTTAACTGGTAAGAATTATAGGTTGAGGACTAATTTGCTTCAAAAGTAATAGGTACAAGCCCTCCTGCTCCACTGCAATTTTCTCTTGACTAAAAAAGGCATGTTTGGAAAGTGTTTATCAACACTTTAAATTATAAATAGATAGAATTAAGTTAATAGTAGTTGTGAATGACTCGAAATGTGTGGATAAAATGTGACTTGAGTATTTATATCTATTCAATAAAAAGCGCTATAGTTGCTATTGAGTTAACTGCACCATGTTGCTAAAATGGACGTCCGCCGTTCAGACGGTCCAGAGTTGGCTGCTTGTAGATTAAAATACTGAACAGGAGACTGGGAAAAAAACATCATACAGTAATGGCAAAAATACATTCATTTTCTATACAAGATGCATATTTACAGGTAATACTATGGTAAATGTCTGATGCATACATCCACAGGTGTTATTATTGTAAATGTTTCTGAAGACATTGTTTTAAGTTTTGCAAAGTTACAGGCTTCGATACAAACGAGTCCATACCATTTGCAAAACACTCATCTGCACTCTCTGACAACGCATTCGCCGTCATCTGTAAATATATGAATAGAATTTTTTAGAGAATGTCGAGCAACTTGTCTTGAGCAGAAAGCACGTGGACAATTCAAAAATGGCTCCAGAATCAGCGAGTAATCAAATGTTTAACGAATAAAGATGAGGACTACAATCTTACCGCTATGATAGGAATCCTCTTTCTTGATTTTGTTGGTTCTTCTGAATTTTTTGAAGAATCCAGCAGAGGTAACTGCAGCTTGACTCCGGCCTTCATTGCATCATCCCAGTTACCAGTTTCCTCAAATGATCGGATCAGCCTTGTAGCTTGAAGACCATCCATCACTGGCATGCATACATCCTGCAAAAGTTTCCAATTCCAATGACTATGGAAGCAATAATGAATATCAAAAAGAATGCAAAAAGACATTTTTGATCTGTAGGCTTCTTATATAAATTTTATCCGATATGGATGTAAAAACTAATTTAGAATGAAACCATTAAATCACACAACTGTTTAGTTCCAAGAGTGCTATATACTAAGTTTATTATGATGCTAACCATTAATTCTTGACCTTGTAACTTCGAAAAAACTCAGTGCCTGTTAGGTAGGGAGGATTGGATAGAAAGGGATAGCATATAGGTGGAAATCGAAATTAAAATCTTGTTCATTTTATTGTCTGATCTTGTCAAGTACTCGTACCAAACATGCACTTAGTTGATAAAGAATTGTCACTTCATGAACTCTAATAAACAACTATGTGTATACTAATGCAACTAATACGGAACTATTGTAAATGGGTTCAATTTCTTTTATGCATACCATGAGAACAAGATTGTAGTTGTTGCATTGAACTGCACGTACAGCTTCTACTCCATTATTCACGACATCTATGTTGTGGCCCAACTGCTTCATCATTGACTTTGTCACCATCACAATAATCTTGTTATCTTCAACAAGAAGGATCTTAGGTTTTAGCTCAGCTTTTGAGATTTCTGGACTGTTTGTGGGAGTACAGTTGAAACTTTCGACAGCCTGATCATGTGTTGGACATGTTACTCGAGAACTAATTGTTTCTAAAGTTTCACCTACCCGATTTCTTGTTCTGAAGGAACTGGTGGAGGGAACATGAGAATGGAAAATATCATTCACTTCACTATGAATCCGTGTATGTTTCGCCGGAGTGCTTAGATTACTAGAATCTGAGCTATGCTGTGATGAAGTCCCAGGTTCAGAAATCTCCATAACACCAGTTACCGAACACACATCTTCATCTGAACTGGCTTCTTTATGTGTAATATTACTATAGGGGGATAAGGAGTCTTCTGATGTTCCATTACACTTATGCGAGGCATTAAATCCATAACTGTTTGGTGAGAGTTTTGGGTTCCGTCCAGAACCGTGAGAAGAAACTAACGAACCAAAAATACGTGGTTCGAACAAGAAAATTCCTGAATGTAAATCATCGTCATTAGAGTCATCCGAGATATCATGGTTCATCATATCTGAAACTTCATCAGGATCATCTGAACTATCAGAGGCTGGTGAAACCTGGTAAGATAGTAGGAATGTAAAAGTAGAGCCACAATGTTCTTTACTGGATACAGTGAGCTGACCACCCATGAGTTCAACCTGTTTATATACATAAAAATGTGAGGCTGCTAGGACATGTATTTAGTGATATCAGAATAAATATCTACTGTGTAGTACTGTAGTTCATAAATAGAATAAACTAAGGATTACGGTTTCTTTCAATTGCTATTTCTATCTTCTTTTTTTATTCAAAAACCTGTCAGGCTATTATATTCAACAATATGCTCAGAAACAATTACACTGCTTCCAAAATATTATTTCCCAAGAAGAAAACAAAATTAGTCAAGGACATGTAATCTTGCATAGCTGATCGTGTCAATTTAGATACAATTTTTTTTCTGGAACTCTATGTTTTACCAAAGAGTCGATCATGTAAATTCATATTATTTTTGAAAACAGTTGTTAAATATATTTGAATACAATTTACTTCAAATTATACAAATGAAAAGATTTACATTTTGATGATTAAACCATCAAAGCGTAATTTCGTTAATGATTACAAGCTATTACACTGACTGCATATTATCTATACATTTCAACAGGTCTATACTTCTCCAATGTTACTTGGTTTTCTATATAGATATACGGAGCATACGAACATCCAATCAAATAAGACCCCTCAATTGAAGGAACCAGTATTTGAGTCTCATGCGCATATAGTATGATATCACATTAAAAATTACAAGAAGAGCACGTGATGCAATGTATAGAAGGGTTCACGTCATAACATTTACAGGTATGGTCAGAAATTGGAATATACCATACACAATGGTTATCAGATTTAGCTATTACGAACTGACTGTTGGGTTATCAAAGTGTCCACGAGTTGAATGTAATTAACATGTTAAGGCAGGTGAGAGTTGGGCCATGCCTTGTGTGTAGACCTAATGAAACTCCAATTCACAAGAAGAATGTGATCCTAGTACGACAGGTTAAAAGGTATAGAAGTGCAACAAAACTAAAACAAGAACGTAATTGCAAAGGATATGGTTTTCTTAGATATTTGGTTAGACGTAAGATGGAGGGCACATAGCAGAGATAAAAATTCATGTAGGTTACTCAACATTTATTTGGAACAAGGTTTGGGTTGTCGTTTCTCTTGAAGAGCATGTGAGGAAGCATAATTACTTTTCTAATCTTACTTCAGCTACTTTGGACGATATTTTAGAATACAAGTTAAATTAGAAACATAGTGCAACATATAGCAAGATTACCAATTGTTTACAGATTGCTAGTCCTAATCCTGTTCCGCCATACTTTCGAGCTGTATCTGCACCAACTTGCATGTATTTCTTAAATAGATTGGATATAGCATTTTCTGCCATGTCACGAATGCAAGTTAGATATCAATGTTAGCAAAATCTCATTAATTGTTTCAAAGGATTTATTCGAGCAAAACAAACATTTTTAAGTAGATACCTGGTATTCCAATTCCTGTATCATAAACATCACAGCATATCCACACTATTGTTTCTTCACAGTTGGAGTCACTCTCTTGGACTCCTTCTATTGTCGAACATTTATCTTCTTTTTTTGTATTGACTGAAACGGGTGATTGATCGGAAGAAATATTCTGATCAGATACTTGTTTGACTGCATCATGTGGCTCTGGTATCACATAAAGCTTTATACCAACCTTGCCTTCATGAGTAAACTTGATTGCATTGCTGGTAAATGATAATATAGAAGCATTTACATTATTTAACTGATTTGTTTTAAATTTTTTCAAAAAAGTATAATAAAACAATTTGCCAATGAACTAGAAATGGAATAAGATGATTGTTCCACATCATACGAATAAAGATAGACCCAATTATATAATAATCTCGTACATTTTTATAAAGACAAATATACCATGATGTTTTGCAAAAATAAACAGTCAGGCACGTGTTTTTTAGACTGTTGCTCTTCCAGTTACATTATTATGCCAAAAATTAGTAGTTGACCTTACATGCAGGATTACTTCTCTACTCTAAAATGAATGGTGCACCTTCTCAAGAAAAAGGTTCAGATATATGTGTTTTTCCTCTATACTACCTAGAATGAAAAGTTTTGGGATATCTAGTGCTTGATGGACTCTCTTATGAATGGTACCATCTCAAGAAAAAGAAGTACACAGTAAAGTGAACCTGCAAATATGAAAAATAGAAACTGAAATTGTTAAACCTACATGTACTACAAACAAGATTTCGAGCTACAATGTGTTAAGCACCTGATCAGGTTTGTGAGAATCTGACGAATCCTTAAGACATCTCCAACAACCTGAAATTGAAGCATTGTGTTCATTAAAAAATGCTATGGCTACAAAATCAGTAGGGATTCCCATCTCTCTAAACTCATACGTCAAAAAAGAGCTCTATATAATTGATTGACAATGTAAAGGTCCCTCACCTCCACCGGGACATCATCTGCTACATGCCCTTCTAAGGTCAATGATTTTTGTAGTGATGCTGCTGCAGTCTGGAGTACGTGCTTTACTACCTCCCTTGGCCTAAACTTTGTGGCTTCCAATTTCATGACTCCTAATCAAAATGAAAGTTTTCATCAAATTTAGATAGATGATAGATCTTGTTTGGTCTATATATGAGAGATTGGTAAGAAAAATGAATCAATAAAAGTACGTATGCAATAGAAACTCGCACTCAATGCTTGATCACAGATTCACAAGGAAGAACTTGTCAAGAAAAGGTTCGAGGAAACACCTGATTCCACCTTGGAAAGGTCAAGGATGTCATTTATCAGTTGAAGAACCATGTCACCAGAAGATAACATTACTTTCAAAAGTTGTCTTTGTTCCTTATCCAGTTTGGTGGCATAAAGGATATCAGCAATACTTAAAACTCCAGATAGGGGAGATCTTATCTCATGAGACATGGTTGCTAACATTTGTTTTGCTCGCATTGTTTCCTCTGCAAGAATATTATGGACAAATGAGTGACCCTTATTACGTATAGCTGATAATGTAGAAAGCCATGATGGCTAGGATGCTTGGATGAACCTGTTATATGGATGGTTTTGTATAGCTCTGTCTCCTTGGCTCTTTGTACAGCCATTTCCTCTCGAAGCTTTGCAATTTTCTCTCTTTTCCGGACCTGTAGTATGATTGGGATTGTAATAAGAAAAGATAATTATCATAAAGAAAAAAGCTAAAATGATGCATAGAAATTGGCACAAACTGTAAGCTACTAACTGAATTTTTGGAAGACAAGGCAGATAAGCCTAAGACTCAAACCTATAGTAAAACAGAGCACTGAAAACCCAACTGGCTTGAAGATTGTTTAGTTTTAACCATCAATCATACAGGCTACAGCAGGTAGCAATGTTTGCATAGGTCAATTATATCATCTTGGAGAAACAATTTTTTCTAGACGTATATACTATCTTCCTGAAAATTCTTCCACTAAAATTACCTGATCAGTCACTTCCATCCCCATATAATTGACACCAATAGTCTCCCCTGCCTTGCTGAAAACAGGTTCCACATAAATTAAGAATGTCTTTGCCCCAAATAGTTCAGTTTCAAATGTAATTTCCCTTTTTGCAGGCAATCCTCTTTCTAAAACTTCTCTTTTGAAGTCTTGAGATTCCTTTACACCAGAACCAGTGAAAATCTCCACGTCTGTTTTGCCTATGATATCCTGTCAAATCAAATTTTGCCAGACACTGAATAAAGGGCTTGGAAAATCAAACAAAACCTATAAGAAAATTGGCCAATGAGAGAGTCAACTGCTCCTCAGAACAGCAGTGAATGTTGCAAGCAACAGTTGATAACAAT
>CAIGRF010398798.1:0-12512 GCA_903798235.1 Fraxinus ornus
CACCTTCGGTGTGCCTTCTTTGCCTACGGCTCCAATGCCACCCCCTCAATATGAGAACAAGAACCCATGGGAGAGTGTCCTATATCCATCACAGCTGAGGCATAATGGTTTTTCCCATGGACATCCCAATGGCTTCATGCCAATGTATCCCATGAGCCATGTACTAGTACCCGGTGCGGCCTTCGGCAGGGAAGAAATGCCTAAACACCGAGGAACAGGAACATATTTTCCCAAAATGGTATACTACTAATATTATCCCAATACAAGTGGTCATTTGAATTTTATGTTTATTACTTGGAAATAATTACTTGAGTTGGTATGATATAAATTTACAGCTTACTCTTCCTTTATTTTTTCATTTTGTTGTAGAATCAATCCCCACAAGGGTATAGGCCTTCAGCTGTTAAAGGAAAGAATCAGGCAACTTTGCGTTCCCCACGTGATAATGGGCGGAATGTGATATTTACTGAGACAAATTTGCTCGAGAGAAACAACCATGAGCAGTCACAACCGCTAGTCCTAGCTGACCAAAGTGTCAATCTCTTGTCATCTGGGATCCACCAGTCATTTTCCCCTCGTGGAAGTGGGCCAACACCTTCTGGAACTTTTTCCTCAGAACAATACAGGCAACAAAGATCAGCCCCGTCTTCGCCTCAAATTTCTAGTCCAGATTCCTCGGGAATGCAAACACCCAAACCTGCATTGAGCAGGGACCTGGATAGGTAAAAGAGTCACGGGATAGATAATTTAGATAACCATCTGGGGAAACTGATATTTTGCTAATCGTCTGTTTGAGCTTGTTTCGTGCTCTGAACATGTAGGGGTTCATTTAAATCATCATACCATCTCAAAGATCAAAAAGATTTCCCGCCGCTGTCTGTCTGAATTTCTTAAAGAGATGCTCCATTTTTGTAGTCACTGTAAGTGTGAACCTGCCAGTGCAAGCCCGAGCTTTCTGCCTCTGTGGCTCCTTTCCGCCTCATTGAAGACACTAAAAGGTTATTTACTTTTTCCTTAATGATGAGGTTTGAAGGTTTATTTATCTATATATTTACAAATTTGACAATAGAGATTCAAATTCTGCAGTCTTTGTGTAGGATGTTAAGATTCCATTTCCATTTAAGTTTTGTTTTCACCATTATGGTGTGGTTTGATCATTAACCAGTAGTATGTTGTTGAAAATGTAAAATTTAGCTTTAATTATATAGAGAAAGATTAGACTTGTGTGTATTTGCTTGGTTTTGAAGTATTATTTATAGATTAGGTTGCATTTTTCTTACTGCAAGCAGAAATTTATAAATTCATGAAGATGCAAGTTAGAGAGTACTACAATTACAATTGAAGGCTGTTTTCATTGTAGGAAATGTGAATCAACCTATCCCTCTTGGCTTTCCCTCAATATATTTTTGACACATTTGCACAACATATTTGCAAAGAAAATGGAAGACACCAAGTTGTAATGTGCCAAAGTGTCAAAAACACGTCTTGGCATCCTCCTTTTAGCTAAAGAAGAGGTGATATGCCGAGGGGATAGAGTGTACTAGGCTCGCATGTTTAGGGTAATAGATTTGGGCTCGTGAAGATGATATAGCTCGTGTCACCATATTGTTATGGTATGGGTATGGCTAACATTTTCCATTTACGTAACAAAGATGGCATTTCCAAAAATATACAATGATTGGTAAAAGTATAGTTGTAAGTGTTCCACAATGGCTAAAATTTTTTAGTTGCCATAAAAAGTGACTTCGCTACTTTTCTTACAAAAGGAAAAGTCCAAAAATGTATATAACAAAGATTGTTTCTTAACTTTTGATGATACTAACATAAGCAGACATTGAACTTTTAGCCATCACGGATGTACACAAAACTTGATTTGGATGTGGAGAGGAGTTAATTTTGACATGAAACATGATTGCACTTGACAATGCTAAATTGGTGTTGAAAGAGATGTATGTAGTTGAATTGTCAGCGTCAAGATCCCACACAAATCTAATGACAAAATACACACTATTTTTCACTTTATAATAGCAACAATTCTACTCCATAGTGTCTTTTTGGGAAATATTTGTATTTTTATCTTTAAAGATTGGATTTCAAATCAATCTTATCCCAATTAATTAGGTCAATTGTCATGCAAGCATTCACTCACTCAATACTCTTTATTACGAAGACTTCGTATATCAGTAAACATTTAATATATTGTCAACTCCCAATCTATATTCACCTTTTATCATCTATGCAACATTCATATATACCTTTGAATATTAACTTGATTGTAAACATCAAACTTTTCATCTTCTTATGCCAAATACCTCATTCTTGTTAAGTTGACACTCTGTCAATCTTCATTTTCAACCGTACAATCCACCAATTATTTCAATCTATATGAATTAAACAATTTATAAATTCTTCCCAAATAGAGGAAGTGTGAAAATATGCAACATTATCCATTTTTACAATTTCATGTTGAATAGCACCATGAGAGGGTAGAGAGTCCATTGAAAGTATTAGAATCAAAACATTATGCTTTTCACCCGTAAAAGTTCTGAATCTAAAAACAAATTTGGGAACAAACAAAAAGAACAAAATATGATTAGGTGGGCATATATAAATAAAGAAATGAATGCAAAAATAGCACCAACCATATTAAAAAGAACTCAGATTTGGATTTTATAAAGATGGAAGGTTATGATAAATTACAAAACTTGCATTATCTATCAACTCTGTTTTGTTCACGTGGGGAATACTATGTTGTTATTACAAAATTGTAATAATGTTTAGTATAGTACTGCACTCGTGTGCCAACTCTATTTTGCATGAATCTTTCAAGATTTTTGTCCTTTGTACTATTTTCAACTGCACATGTTTGGTTTTCTTCACCATTTTTGTCCTTAGAGAAAACTCATTTCGATTTAACCATTTTTCAATGCATTTAAAAGTTACTTTTTTAAAAATTCCCCACTAAATGCTGCAATTCCATCTTATTAATTTTCAAGATTGAACATTTGCCTCTTACATCCTTCAAAGTGATATTTTGTACTTTACTCTACAAGCAAATGTTATTGCTAATCATAAATTAAATTTTAAATTAAAATTAAAATAATTGCATGGTATAGCATGTGTCGAACGGACAAATATTTCCCGTCGTGGCCGATGGACCCAGATAGGACGAACAGAGCAATTGAGATTACAGGATAAGCCATTTTCAACAATTATTGGATGGGACCTCTAACTCTTATAATTGTGAAAAATAACTCGTGTGGAGAAAGTCTTTTTTGACTAGATCTTTCTATGGCCAAAATTCAGCAAAAAACGTGGTCCAACTTTGCTGCTCACCGACACTTATCTCATTTGAGATATGGTACAGTTTTTTTCTTTTTTCGAAATTATGTTAAATTTAAATGGAAAAATTTCGAAATAACAACGTACTTATATTGACGCCACGGTCTTTATGTAAAAATGAAAATTCAAATACACAATAATTCAAATAGGGGGACTCGATGGGAACCCTCGTCAAAGTACTCGGTACATAATTCAAATACTTTTTTCCTTAATAATAGTCCGTGCAATCGAGTCTTGTTCAACCATGCAATTAATGCATGTCACATAATTGTACAAAATTAGATGCTCTCTAGAAATTTTTTAACAAAAAAAAAAATGTGCATATTTTGGATTTGGATATGGAAATAATTTGTTTTTGAAAATAGTGGTTATCCATTATAAAGTGGGTGAAATGGTCCCTCAGAGTCTGAAAATAGTAATGTCCATAGAATGTCTGAATCCAATCGTCTAAATGTGGTTCAAACTTGAGAACGTAGACATGTATTCTCTAGGCACATTGTTCTGCAATAATACGTAGTTGTCAAATAAACAACCAAATAAATACTCTTGTTTGGTATGTAATAAAATATATCGATCGTGATGTTTGATACTGTTCAATTTAGTGACATGACTTTTAAGTAGAAGTCGTCCGACTAAGATCAGCTGCGTTAATTCGGATTCATCCATACTCACGAGGGTACATTTTTATTCGGATTCTATTTTTTTTTTCCGGTCTTTAGACCGTTGTTTTATTAGCGCAAGATATGTTATATGCCCTCATTTTGAAATGCCCTTTCATGTTTCCATGATAAGAAATGGATTGAAGAACAATCATTCTTCATCGATGTTAATGTTTCGGTAGATAATATAAATTTCTTTTTGGGTTAAAAAGAAAAAGATTGACAGCATATTTGGCTAAGATAAATAAAGTAAATCACTTATAAGTAAATTTTGTTTCTACATATATGTTGGATATGTTACTTATAAATGAAAAAGAAATTTTAATTATTTTGATAGTAAAGCGAGAGTTAGTTTTAAAATATGTAAAATTCTTATTCTAACTTCGACAAACAAAAAACTATTTTATCTGAAAATATCATTATATATATACTTAAAAGTAAAATCTCTTATAAGTTGATTTTCTTAAGCTTAGGCAAACATGACACCAACCTTTTAATCTCAAGTTATTTATCCATTTTTCTCATTTTTTGTTAAAAAATAATTCTTATTAAGCTTTTCGATCCAAATATTCACCCATTGAAGTAACGACTTATGTACTGAATTAATAATTTAATGGTTTCTTTCCATAATCAAATCAATGATAAAAAAAAAATTACTAATTCGCCGACGTGCTTAGATTTGCTTAACTGTCAGCGGACAATTAGCCTTTTCTTTTCAAATAATTAGCCAAAATCAAGACGTTATCTCTTGTAAATCGTGTTGAAAGACTCCAGAATCAAGGATAAGACAAATTGCTTAGAAACGATAACTTACCTTAACGCAAAAGTCAATACATTCGATTGACACTAACATCAAATGGATTCTGTATTAGATCTTGTCCATCAATTAATTAAATAACCTAAATCTTGTTCAATTTTTAAACATTTTTTTTTGGGATTTAGGTTGAGCAAATAAAAACAAAACAATTGACGAATTTTATTGCATTCTACATGCATATTTAGTACATAATATTAATTATATAAATAAACACAAATATGCACGCTTTTGATTAATTTGTACATTTTCACTTGGAAAGTAGCATCAAAGTGTATAATGCGTGGAGTTTTTTGTCCCATAAAGGGAGAACACTCTCAAATTGGTGGGGCAATAGGCTTAAAATCAGATTTTTAGAAAGATTGTGATAGAAGTTTTTGAAATGTGTGGTTGAAAAGATGTGGGATCCATGAAAGATGTGGTTGATATTGATTATTTGACTTTAACTTAACCGAAATTGGAAAGATACAATTGAAATTTGATTATTTAAAAAAAAAAAAAAAAAACTCAACATACTTTTGGAAACTATGGTCTTCAAAGAATCAGCAAGACATAGTGGATCGCTAAAGCCCTTATAGAGGTGGGAAGGTAAGAGAGAAGTTGGTTGGTAAAATGAGCTGGTAACTGTAATTGACTTTATTTTCATCCTGTATTATTTGTAAGTATCCATTTATATAACTTAAACGTAATGATAATTCAATAAGTAAAAAAGTTAAACAAATAGTACTCATTTTCACTTTTGAATACGTACATGCATATACGAAACTAAACTTTGTAATCTCTAAGTCACTTTTGCTTTTATAAAATCAATACACAGCTTTAGACAAGGTGTGCCCAGGTTTAAAAGCTTCTTTAGACTCTTGCAAAGTTGTGTTATTTGACTTCAATTGCATGTCCCGTACAAATATTTCAAAAAAAAAAAAAAATTATATATATATAGTGCCTAAATATATTATTAAAAGGGATATCTTCTTTTCAAGTAGAAGCTCAAATTTATAGAAGAAATTGTCAGCCAGTAGAAAACCCTTTTGGCTTTATCTTAGCAAACACTATTAAATCGGATTTTGAGTTACGTTTGTTATTACTTACGTGACGACCTTGTGCCACTCGTCCAATCAGTATCTTGTACCACAAATTAATTTGTGATAGTTAATGATTCCATAGGACAGGTTTAATTTATATAATTTTGTTTATATTTTCACAATAATAGGGGTTTCTCCAAATTCTTGGTATCTTTGCGCTAATAAACATGTCTTTGATGCCTAACTTTCTGTATTTGTTTAATTGTGTTGCGGTATTTGTTTTGAATCAATGAGATTTAAATCGTATTTTTCGTCACGCTTCTCATCACATCAGTAGATCCTTGAATAGCTTATGTTTCTAATTTTAAGCTTTATGTTCTTGAGAATTAATTTACTTATGGAAAATAGTTCTTTCACGTTGGATACAGAAAGAAAAATGCTCAAAAAGCATTTGGAAAAGTCTGTGACAATAAGAAGGCAACCCACTAAAGAAAAATAATAATTCCTTATAATCAATTAATTGAAAGATGACTGACTTTTTTCTTTTTATTTGCTAATTACAGTCTCAATCTGGGAATAATTTTCCAAACAAAAATATTTATCTCAGATGCATGTTGTTGGTCTACATTAAATCTGGAAATAGATTTGCTGACTATACTAAATTAGCATGGACAAATGTCTGAGATTATAACAGAAAATACACTTGAGATAGTATAACGAACCAGAATTTAGCTTATTTTTCTTACTTCGCACTACCGCTGAATCTCTACTGCTCTAAAGAGAGACTAATTATTTAATTAGAGTACTCTATAATCTATTAAAGGATAAGTAAAAAAATTTACAAGAATTCAAATATCAATAATATCAAACCAAATCTGCTTGAACACATTGATGATCATATCATGATATTCATCAGAATTGAGTGAAAGATAGCAGGCAAGAAGCTCCTCCAAATCCTTTGATGCTGTGATGTTGTTCTCCACAATCATCTCCACCATTGATTCCCTAAATTCTCTCTGTGGATTCTGAGATGATTTCACTATTACAAAACTCTCTGATACACTTCTTCTTGAGCTCGAACTTGAAGTAGACACTGTACTTTTACGGCCCTGAACTCTCCTGCTCGCTGCAAGCCTCGGAGAATTAGTCCTCAGTTTGAGACCTGGTGAATTCCATGGAAATCTTCTGACAGGACTTATAGTAGTCTTACGTTGTTTGGGGGAAGTACTCAGAATGTCCTCCTTCACAACCTTAACAGACAGGGATCCGAATGCATTTTTCTCCTCAATTTTGGCCGAGGTTCTGAGAATCTTGGCCGGGTTAGTAGTCTCTGTCGGTTTTGTTTCCTTTTTCGCATCGCCTGTTTTACTCTGCCTTGTGATGATTGGAGGAAGATTTTCAAAACCATCAAACTTGTGAATAGCAGCAACAGATTTTTCATCAAATGACTTTCGATTTTCCATGTCAATATTGATATTGTTCTCAATTCTGCATCGACACGAGGTTGACCATGAAAGCATGCCATCAAATGTATCCCTGTGTGAACCATATTCAGGCAAGAGAGATTCGTTTTCGGACGAGGAACTTCCATCTGGTGAATTCGGGTACTCTTCCGGGGTTGAATCCGGTTTAATCCACACGGATTTGACATTTGATTCACATCTGCAACCCGCCGAAATGGGCGCGCTGCTAACAAGCCTGGAAGAAGGCCGAACACTAGAATTTCTGATTATCTTCGTGCTTCGTCTCCTCCTGGATGATATTCTTGGCAGTTCTGGAATTTTTTTTTCGCAAACTCGTGTAGTGGATGATGAATTGGTGTAGAATGTGAGATTATTTGGTTCAGGATTAAGATCCCTAGTGAAATAATAAGATTTTCTTTGGTCAGAGAGGTGGGATATTTGACTGTTTATTGATGGCTGAATTGGTTGGGCAACTGATGATGGTGTTGTATTTTGCTGTTTTTTCTTCGAGGAGTTGGCATTTTTCCAGTTTCTGGTCTTGTTCATATCTTTGAGCTTGTAGAACCAGGCATTTGGTATCATATCTGATAATCTGAACCTGTAATTGCCCATCTGTTGTGTAACTTCTTCAATTTGTGGGCTCTATGGTTATACGGCTTGCAGAAAAAAATGTCGACTCCATGCCTAGTCGAGTCACTGTGACTTGAAATTGTTCGCCCTCGTCCCTGGGGAATACTTTTTATATCCAAGATAGGAGGAAATATTGGGTATGGAGGTTTTTTAGTTAGAAACTTTTGGAGTGAGTATGGCTGATAAATAGAAAGATGGGGAATTTGATGAGGGTTAAATGGGGCCCACAAATGGAAGAAAAAGGAGTCACAAAGCAAATGGCACAGGGACAGTGGTTGGATTGTTGCTTTACCTTTTGTTATATATTTTTGTTATCATACCTAAAGTTTGTTTATTATGATTAGTTTTGAGTATTAAAATTATGCACTAATTGTCCTTGATGGATTCCCCATAAGCAAGTCTAGATGGCCTTTGCAAGTCAATAATAATGATAAAAGGAAGTACTAATTCAACTCAACAATTATTAATATAACTTTAGATTCGATAAACATCTTGATTTTATTTTATAAATAAAACTAAAATGCTGTACTAAATCAACTAAACAATTATTTATAACTTTATACTCAAATAAACTTCTTGAATTTATGTCTTGTTGCCGTGCGTTTAAGTTACAAGTCTTTTACATCGTTTGTTGTCCCACTTTATATGTAATGCGATAAATATGTCTAAACGTATCCAAGTTCGTGGCACAAATCATGCCAGAATTTCACTGAAAGAATAAAGATGCTATGATCTTCAAGCTGCCAAAACAGACTTTGGTCTTGAACCAACATACCTATGGGGAGGATTCAATTGGGTTCAGCCATGCCATGGTCCCCTACTATTGAGCTTGGATAAAAACACAAAAGAAGGGTCTAGTCTCTCTCGCGTTGGGGACCAAATTAATTACTATTTACTACTTAGTCGTCCCATCTCACCACTCTTTTTTTTTTTTAATCATTGATGTACTTTTATGGAGGGATTTTTTTATGCATTTTCAGCCTTAAATGCCATCCTCTCCATTTAAGAGAAGTTGAATAGAGAATGAGGGTCAACTTTATGAGTATTTATAAATTGTAAATTGATCGATTTTCAAAAAAAAATTGCCCAATCATCTCCACTACATTGACTAGGACCAGAGTTGGCTCCACCTCTAAATAAGGAATATGGTTGCCTAAGGTTCCAGATTTTAGGAAATTTTATTCCCCAAAAACATATTGGTTACATGAAAAAAGAGTTGAAAATATAAAAAATGATCATCAACGTGTAACGTTGAAAATCAATATTTGTTGAAGATTCAAGCATAATTATTGACAACAATATTGTTAGTGTTGGAATTGGTTAAGTAAAAAATCATGAAAAAGCGACTTACGCGTCAATTTCGACCAAATATTCGGACGTGATCCGATAGTCAACTTGTTCTACTTGTCGTGGTATATTTGAAATCTCCAAATAATATTCCAAGTGAATGAAAATTACGGTCTAAAATTGGAAGAAAAAGAGAGGAAACTGACTGAAAATTTGACCAGCTCCGTTGCTCACCTAGTGCTCGAGCGAGGAGGCTGTCGCTCGAGCGACAAAGTCTCTGTTTCTGACACTCAAGCAACGTAAGGACAACAGGCTAGCTACAGCAAATGCCGCGACCCTTTGCAAATGTTGCTGAGTTTGGGGCACGACACTTCTCTCACAACATTCTCTTCTCTATAAAATAGACCATTGGGATGCCTATTTGTTCATTCCAATGATATGCAATCATAGCATAATATTATATTCATCCTTTTCCTACCAAAATTATGTATAAAAGCTATTTTTTCATTATTCATTTAAAGGAGTACAAAAACCAATTTCTGGTTCGTTGTTCTTGTGTTTTAAAGTGCTATTAACACAAAAAGTTTATCGTTGTATTTTGGGAGTCGATTGCCATCATCCGTAGGCACCGTTGCGAGACAATCGACTTAAGGACAAAGAGTTCAACTCTTACCTCGATTTTGCATACACTTCGTTTGACATTTCATTTTTTTTTTTTTTTAGTTTTTACTCATATCCTTACAGTTACTCTGTCCAATTTATTTTGGTAAGGATTGGTAAATTGATTTTTGGTTTAAAGTCATCACTCATCATATCTTTTTCCAACATTCTTAAGTCGAATCTGGTTTGAGTGATAACTTTACTATTGAATTGTATTCGATTAAACTGAATGTGCTTTGGTTTAATTTCTTCTACTCTTTCTCAAATTTGATTTTGGTTTATCTTCTATTTTGTGTAAACAGAAATGAATATGGTTATCAATACCGATAGTTTTTCGAATGATATGTCAATATGGGAACTTTAGAAGGAATGTTACTAAACGTGGCTCCTACCATTGTGATTCCTACGGTTGCGATTGCCTCTCCTACCGTTCATACTAATTCTTTCCACATGGAGAGAAATTGGAGAAGTTTAATGGGGTTGATTTCAAGAGATGGTAGCAGAAAATGTTCTATCTCACAGCCTAAAATTTCGCAAAACTCTTAAAAGAAGATGTTCATGTCGTACAAGAAAGGAAAAATAATAGGGCATCATTGATTGCATAGGATGCTTGGAAACATTCTGACTTTTTATGGAAAAACTACATTTTGAATGGATTGGATAACACAATATATAATGTGTATAGTTCCATGAAATCTGCAAAGAAACTATGTAAATCCTTGGAAAAAAAATACAAGACTAAAGATGTCGGAACTAAAAAATTCATTGTGGGGAATTCTTAAACTACAAAATGATAGGTTCAAGAACGGTCATCAGTCAAATTCAAGAATTGCATGTTAAACTCCATGTCATTCATGTCGAGAATATGTCTCTAAGTGAATCATTTCAAGTAGCTGCAATTATAAAAAAACTTACACCCATGTAGAAGGATTTCAAAAGTTATCTCAAGCATAAGCGACGGGAGATGAATATTAAAGAACTCATTCTCCGGTTGAAAATTGAAGAAGATAACCGAAATCCGGACAATCTTGTTGTGAAAGGCCGGATATCGCTATGTTGATTGTGTCGAATTTGATACAATATTCAATGGTATTAGATATGAATTTGTCGGCCGTTGTTTCATAATGCAACAATATTGGAAATCTCATGGAATGGTGGGTAGATATAGGTGCTACCCATCATATTTGTGTCGAAAAAGGAATGTTCTCATCCTATAATCCGGCCAATAGAGAGAAATTGTTCATGAGAAATTCTTCAAGTTCAAAGGTTGAAGGGAAAGGCAAAGTTATTTTGAAGATGACATCGAGCAAGGAACTTAGCCTTAATAATGTTCTTCATGTGCCAGATATTCGCAAGAACTTAGTGTCGGGTTCTTTGATAAACAAGAATGAGTTTAAATTAGTCTTTGTATCGAATAAGTTTATACTTATCGAGAACAATATGTATGTAGGCAAATGCTATGTAAAATATGGACTATTCAAGATGAATGCCGTTACTATTGTACCGAATAACTCAATGAATAATATATATTCATCTACTTATATTATTGAGTTGTCTAATTTATGGTATCATAAATCAGGACATGTAAACTTTAATTCTATATGTAAACTAATGAATTTAAGTTTACTACTGAGTATGCATTTTAATACAAATGGAAAATGTGAAATTGTGTAGAAGCTAAGTTAGCCAAAGTACCGTTTCATTCAGTCAAACGTAGCACAACATTTTTGGAACTTATTCACACCAATATATATAACTTAAAGTACGTCCAAACAAAAGGTGGTAAAAAGTATTTCATCATGTTCATAGATGATTGTACAAGATACTGTTATGTATACTTGTTGAAAAGTAAAAATGAAACTTTGGAAGTGTTTAAGCACCATAAAATTGAAGTTGAGAATAAATCTGAAAAAAGGATAAAGGCGATTCATAATGATGGAGGTGTAAAATATGTTGCACTGCTTAAAAAATTTTGTTCAAAAATCTGAAATATTCATCAAACAATAGCACTATACTCACCTTAATCTAATGGTGTTGTTGAACGTAAGAATCGAACATTTAAGAAAATTATGAATGCAATGTTGATTAATTCCGGCTTACCTCAAAACTTGTGGAGAGGGGAGCTATACTTTCGGTAAATCATATCATTAATAAAATACCACATAAAAGTAAGAACGAATCACAAGTTATAGAAATGTCGAAAACTTTCCTACAAATATCTTAAAGTGTGGGGGTGTTTGTCAAATGTGTTGACATATGGTTGATTTCATTCTCAATGTTTTGATCATAACAAACAAGATTAATATTGTTTCTAACAATTGATTTTGAGTGATGATAATTCAATGTTAAAATCAATCAAGCATTACCAAAATCAAAGTGAAAGTTAAGCATTCAAGTCAAATCATTCGAGACGAGAGCTTAAAAGATAAAAATCAAGACTATCAAACCGGGCTCATGAAGAATGTCAACATCGAAATCAAGCATTAAAACCAAACATCAAGAAAGATCAAGATCAAGAGTTTAAGAGCCGACAGAAAAGAAACTTCGAAATAAGATGAAACACTAGACTTTCGAGATTATGTGTAAATGTATATTTTGTGCACAAAGAGTTAATTTCATATTACTTGTATAAAAT
>CAIGRF010398805.1:3867-21989 GCA_903798235.1 Fraxinus ornus
AAAAAAAAAAAAAAAAAAACACTTTTTTCGTCTACAATTTTTTTTTGAATATTCATTGTATCACTTTTGAAATTTAAATATTTGATTTGAAAGATTGATATGAAATGCTACCTATCGAACTCCATCAAACGACTGGTATTTTCTTAATCTTAATTATTGCACATGCATCGGTATCTACACAAATGGTAGACAACTTATTGTGAATGTTCTATATTTTTTTTTCAACGACTATGACCAACGAAACATAGAAAATCATGTTAATTTGTGCATGAAATGGATTTGATCTTGTCTTAATAGACTTTTGAAAGTCAAATTGTGAGGGTTTTTCATTTTTAGCCCTTTTGAATTGTCATTATTTGATCAAAATAATGTTCTAAATAGAGAATTTTTAGAAAATGTGTAGTTAAAAATAAGAAAATAATAATAATTAGATCTACAAAATGTGTACTACAAAATATTTTATTATATGATTTTATAATTAAAAATAAAAATATAAAGAAATGACTTTTCAAATAATAGTTGTCAAACAGGAACTTAGATTATTAATGAGAAATTAGAGTAAATGGCCCGGACTTGGGGCCATTATGAGTTTGGAGCATGTTTGATGCACATTAAAATAGAAAGAATGCGCCCTCATGACACATCTCCAAGTGGTAAAAGGAGAAGGTGGAAAAACTCCAATTTTGCTTGAGGCTGTCGCGTCAAGGGTTCGAAACCTGAAATATGGATTTAACCCTTGGGTAAGTGCAAGTGTACAAGCAACCTTCCACCTTGTACTCTTGAAGGCATAATCTGCTATTTACCTCCTTCACCAAGGCCCAGGACAGGGCATATGGGGGCCCCCAAGGTTGGGGTTCAACCTCAAAATAGAAAGAATGCATTTTTTTTTGATGTGATGGTGAATATGTGGTTGAAAAAGAAGGAAAAGTTATTGATGTGATAGAAAATATTATTTTATTGAAGAATGTGTGATTGAAAATGAAAAGAAGAATGATAATGAAAATTATAATGTGGCTTAAACAAGGACTTGATTAGTCTTTTTGGTGGGTATCCTTAATTATCTCATCTCTTGATCCTATCGTCCCAAATTTAATTCCAAAATGAACCCTTCAAAAAAAAAAAAAAAAATCCCCGATTATGAGATACGTTATAATTTAATATAAGTCCCCAAAATAAAATTTGAAAAAAAAAAATAGCGAGGAGTCAAACTTCTTGAATTAGAAAAATACATTTTCAAATTTTCATATTGTAATTTATAGGTATAAATTTTTGGTAAATTTTGCTTACTTTTTTGTTGGATTTTAGTAAAGAAAGTAATTTTTTGAAAACTAATAATTAATGTTTTTGAGTGACTCGCAATAGGTAAATAATTCAAATAATATTAATGGAGTAATAATATGGAAAGTATAGAGATACAAAAAGTGAAAGGGGACAACTAATTTTGATCCATATCTATTTAAAACGATATTTTCAAAACTTAAAAGGATTTAGGATATTTATATATATTATTATCTCTGCATGGATATACTAATAAATAACGAAATTTTCATTATTCTCGAGTTCCTTAATTTTTTTTCTATCATTTCAAAATTTGAATCTCTTGCATCTCAACTAATTACTAACTATTTTTATATAATATAATTATTATTTCTTGGAATTAAAATATCTATGTTATGTTGTATAAGTAAATGGAATCGAATCAAGAGGCATGAAAATATCAATTCGGTGCATGGACCAACATTTTGGCTGCTTTTGTTTCACACACTAGACAAGGACATTCACTAAAGAAAAAAATAATGGTCCAATAAATATTAATGATTTTTCAATTGTTTTTTGTATATCAAAAGTCTCACCTTATATTTTCCTCTCAAATGTCTTACGGATTATACCACTTTGCCGCGGATTTGTCAGATGCAGTAATAGAAGTATATCTAACAACAAATGATTCGGTGAAAAAATTAACTTTGTTTTAAACAGTCTAATAATAAAATACTATATTGCATTATGTCAAAGTCTTTGTTGCTAAATCATGATTGAAAGTCTTCCTCAGTGGGATCTACTATTGTTTCACAAGAAAATGTGTAAATTAAAAAACAATGAGTATGAACTAGTCCATGAATTCGAATAATCGAGATGAGTGGAGTTGAATCTTATTAAAGACAAACTATTCAAAATTAAACAATGCGACCCATTTTTTAGCTCCACTCAAATTTAAAAATCTATATGGTAGTTAGATAATCGATTAAATGTAGGACCTATTCTTGATGGTCTAGTTTTTGGATCATTCGTGACTATTACAATCCGTTGAGGCTGAAGCTGATTTTATTTATTAATTTTTTTTTATAAAACTATTTTGCTAAAAATGAAATATAAAAGAAAGTTCATTTTTATCTTCTTTTGATTTGGTCCTATGAACCTATCCCATGGCACGCTAATAAAAGACAATTCTAATAAAGTAGGGGGAAGAGTATGGATGAGAAATCACGTGATATGCACATGACTTCTGTGGATAATAGCTTGTTTATGAGATTTCGAATCCTCAATTTATTTAAATATTTGAAATTGGGATCTTCACATAATCGAAATCATCAATTTAGAGGTTAAAATCAGCATAACTTTTTCAATTGATGATGAATATTAAATGGTTTAATATCATTTTGTCCTCCAACTTTTAAGTTACGCAAATGTTATGCAATTTTAGCGTTCACATTGATGGTTTTGGTCACGTGAGAACTCGAATTCATATATTCAAATAAATTGTGAGATCTAAAATCTCAATTTTATAGGTTAGAGATCATAACCACACCATATGAAAAAATTGGGGATCCTTGTCGTCCCAACTTTTCCAAAATATTTTTGTTGTGAAAGCTTCGCTAGTAAAATATTTTAAACAACAGAATTTTCAACACGGTTTTAAAGAATATTTTGTATGAAACTTGAACATATGATTGCATTTTTTCCTTTTTTACCAACTCCCAACGAGAAAATGACACGTCCTCCCCATAAAAACCGTATACAACTCTTTTCATATTAGAATTTTGAGTTAGTCCAATCCGATAAAAAAGTTAAGATCTTGATTTCAAGCACACTACGACACTATACATATCCCATGCCACATTGGGATCATTTCACCTAGTGGCACAAATTTCGCCTCTTCCTCAGAGAAAGACGATCAAAGCCAATGTCTGTACCTTCAAAAAGCTAAGGGGGCACTTTTTCACTATGATCTGCTTGAACTGAACTAACTCTTATAGAGTGTGCAGTGTGCATGCAATGGGCTAAATTAACATAAAATCACAAATGAAAATTATCTCAATCCCTATATTTTTAGTTTACATTTATTAATCAGGTAGTAGTCATTTTTTATTTATTTATTTATTTTTTCCAAAAATCAGGTTTATCCACTCCACCCTAACCCCACCCAAGTCCACCCAGGCCGTAAAAAATGGATATGACTTCTTTTCCTTTCAATTTTCTTCGCAACGCCCCCAACCCTACTTACTCTTCTCCTTACCTAGCACCAACAACCCTTCCATGATAGTCTTTACCATCTTCGGAGGTGGCAACGCCGCCAATTGATTCTTCTTATCGAAATTTGGCTTGCTACTGCAGTTGGCGGTAGAGCTACCCTCTAGATTCAAAATCAATCAGCCATTCCATAGACTAATCTATTCCAATCTCCACCATCTCGATTTGGAACTACAGAGACAGTGGCTACAGATCTAAAGATTGTTTACGGTGGCTGTCTACGAACAAGTGGGAACAATGTGTTGGAATCTTGTTGTTCAAAATCAAGGATGCATGAACAAGGAAAATTGACGCCATGAAAATGACCTATGGGACCGCATATGACTTTTATGCATGCGGTCACATAGGCGTGATTAGGGAATTCAGAGGCAGCCAAGGTTATAACTATGCGATCGCATAGTTATAAAATTCGACCGTTGGATGAATTTTTTCGAATTTTTTGGTGGTTTTCTTGGTGAAACATTGCGCCTTTTCTTTATGAGTTGGAACCATTTCGTGTATGGATGATTAAAATTTATAAATACATATTGGTGTTCATCCCAAAATATATGAGAATCCATTCTATTATTCATCCAAATTTTTGAAGACATTCTATTCTTTACATAATCAAATTTTTACTTTTCTCTTGTTCATTTGAAGATACACTTAGCTTTTGGTATTCTTCATTAAGGTTTGATAAATCCTTCAAACTATGTGCCATTTTCAATCCTTAAAAGCATAACAAGAGGATACAAATATCGTTTGAGGACAACGATATATTTTCATGTTCAAGTCTTCTTCGAATATTTTTTCATCTTCTTCTTCTTTTATTTCCTTTGCTATTTTTTATATTATGCTTACAATCTCAAATGATAGTTCTCATTTTATTGTGATGGAAACGAAAACTACACTTACTACCATCGAGTTAATGAATCAAGATATGGTGCGTTTAGATAGATTTGATGGATCAAACTTCACAATATGACAAGACAAATTCAAATTCCTGCTAACGGCGTTAAAAATATTCTATGTACTTGATCCAAACTTGGAACCAATTGCCGACGCAATTGAAGAAGATATCGAAGAAGTTTGTGCAGAAAGAAAGAAAAGGCAAGATGACAAATTGATATGTCGCGGTCACATTCTAAATGCTCTTTCGGATCGGTTATATGATCTTTACACCAACACCACTTTGGAAAAGTAAATCTGGAATGCACTTGAAAACAAATATAATGCTGATGAGGAAATCTGGAATGCTCTTTGGATTTTAAAATGCTTGATAATATTCCTTTGTTGCATCAAGTACATGAATTGTAAGTCTCTGTAAACAAATTGAAAGCGGTGAAAATCAATCTTTCCAAATCTTTTCAAGTGGGAGCTATTATTGCTAAAATTCAGAAACTTGGAAATGATATAGGAAGAAGATTCTTCACAATTCCAAAGACCTTACTTTGGAGCAAATTCTAAAATATTTTCGTATAGAGGAAGAATCAAAGGCCAGAGATAATCTGGAAGTTCTTATGATGGCTCTTCAAAAGCCATTGTCGCGGACAATGTGGATAGCTTCAACAAATACAAGAGGAAAGGGAAACATCGTGGTCCCAAAAATGATCAAAGGAAGTTCAAAACAAATCTAAGGGACCTTGCTATGTTTGTGGAAAATCGGGACACTATGCAAGAGATTGCAGGCATAGGAAACAACAAAAGAAGGACAAGTAAATTTCATTGATGAGATTATCGTTACGGTGATCGAAATCGATGCAATCCAAGGAAAAGCTCCGGGTTGGTGGTATGACACATGCAACCATCCATGTTTGTTATGATAAGTCTCTTTTTAAAACTTATCATGTCATTGAAGATGGTCAAGAAATCCAAATGAGAAATGAAGGAAGATCTAAAGTAATTGACAAAGGCAATGTGGAACTCATTTTCACCTCGGGAAAGGAGATCACTTTAACAAATGTCCTTCATGTACCAGAAATGAATAGAAACCTAGCAAGTAGAGTTTTATTGGAAAAACTAGGAAATAAATTTGAATTTGGAAAACTTATACTAACTCATAATGGGTATTTTGTTAGAAATGACTATTCCACTGAAGGAATGGTCAAGCTTCGTAGTCTTGAGGATAATTCTAATAAAATCAAATCATTTGCCTATGTTACCGACTCATTTATGACATGGTAGATTAGCACACGTAGGAGTTATCACTATGAAAAGAATGATTAAAAGTGGATTGATACAATGTAAAATTGATAACTCAAAAAAATGTGAAACATGTGTTAAATCAAAGATGATTAAAAAGCAATTTCATAGTATAGTAAGACCAACAACCTTACTCGAACTTGTTCATTCCGATATATGTAAATTGAATGGCATGCTAACAAGAGGTGATAATAGATATTTTATTACTTTCATTGATGATTGCTCTATGTATACTTATATATATTTGTTAAAGTATAAAGATGAAGCTTCTGATGCCATTGAAACCTATAAAATTGAAGTTGAAAATCAATTAGGAAGGAAAGTAAAAACTTTAAGAAGTGATAGAGGTGGAGAATGTTTTTCTAATGAATTCAATATGTTTTGTGAACAAAATGGAATAATACATCAATGTTGTGCACCACAAACACTAGAAAAAATGGTCAAACAGAAAGAAAGAATGGGACATTTCTAGAAATGATAAATGCCATGTTATTGACTTCTAAATTACCATATAACGTATGGGGGTGAAGCCTTACTTAGTACTTGTCATATAGTAAATAGGAATCCTTTGAAAAAGAATAAGGTTTCTCCATATGAAATATGAAAATGTATAAATTATTCAAAGTGAGGGGGTGTCTTGCTTATTACAAGAATACGGGTCCTCAGATAACTAAATTAGGCCCTAAAAGAATTAAATGTGTCTTTGTGTGATATTCTTTAAATAACAAGGCGTATAATTTACTAAACTTAGAATCAAATGTTATAATAGAATCCAGGGATGTGGAGTTTTTGGAGAATGTATTGGCAAGAAATTCTCAAAATAAAACTTATTTAGACATTTCAACTTCTAAAGAATCACAAGAAGAGACATCTATAAGAGATGTTGAAAGTGAACCTCGGAGAAGTAAGAGAATTGCAAAAGAAAAAAGGTTTAGGATCGGATGAATCGGATTCCCAACTTATTTCTTTCTACTTAGTGGAAGGAGATATGAAGGATGTTGTAAGAACAATTCCTTTTATTTTTCAAGTCGAAAATGATACTAAAACCTATAAAGAAGCAATATCTTTCAGAGATTGCATATTTTGGAAAGAAGCGATAAATAATGAAATGGATTCTATTATTTCAAATAACACTTGAGAAATAGTTGATTTACCAAAGGGTTCTAAATCCATTGGTTGTAAATTGGTGTTTAGAAGGAAATATAATTTCAATGGAACACTCAATACATATAAAGCTAGATTAGTAGTTAAATGGTATTGTCAAAAGGAAGGAATATATTACTTTGAAACATATGCACACATGGCTAAGATAATCCCGATAACAATCTTGCACTAGCATCTATTTAAAGATTTACATGTTCATCAAATGGATGTAAAGACGACATTCTTAAATAGAGATCTTGAACAGGAAATCTATATGGAACAACCAGAAAGGTTTGTTCTACCGAAAAATGAAAATAAGGTGTGCACACTAATCAAATCCTTATATGGATTAAAACAAGCTCCTAAAAAGTGGTATGAGAAATTTGACTTTAAAGTAATTTCAAATGATTTTAATCACAATTTGATAGACAAATGTCTATATACTAAAGCAAGTGATAATATTATCACATTAATATGTTTATATGTTGATGATATGTTGGCCATTATCAACAATATAGATGGTATCAAAGAAACGAAGAGATTTCTATCCTCCACATTCAAAATGAAAAATCTTGGACAAGTAGATATTATTCTTGAAATCAAAGTTGAAAACGATAGTGGGGGTTTACATTGAGCCAATCACATTATATTGAAGATGTGATAAATATGTTCAAACACTTGAACATTAAAAATGCTAATACCCCGTTAGATCTAAGTATCAAATTGATAAATAACGATGGTAGAGCAATAGCTCAAATAGAATATGCAAGTGCAATTGGAAGTCTTATGTACGTAGCCCTGATGTAGCATTTGTCGTGAGTAAATTAGGTAGATTTACTAGCAATCCAAGTTCCGAACATTGGACTGCCATCGATAGGGTTCTTGGTTATTTAAAGAAAATCAAAAACCTTGCACTACAATATACAAAGTTCCCTAAAATCTTGGAAGGATATACTGATGCTAGTTGGATATCAAGTGCACGAGAAAATAAGTCCACTCTAGGTTAGGTAATTACTTTTGGAAGAGGTGCAGTTTCTTGAAAGTTTAAGAAACAAACTTGCATTACTCACTCAACAATGGAGTCAAAATTTGTAGCATTTGCCGAAACTGGAAAAGAAGTTAGGTGGCTAAGAGATTTGTAATATGAAATACCTTTAGACATAAAATGATATTTCTTCAATACCTATCTTGTGTGATAGTCAAGATAATCTTGCTCGAGCATATAACGAAGTATATAATGGAAAGTCTAGACACATGAGTCTAATACACGAGTATGCAAGGAAATTAATAAAACATGGAATAATTTCTCTTACACATGTTAAGTCTAGTGAGAACTTAGCTGATCCGTTTACTAAACCTCTCACGAGAGAATTAGTAAGATTGACATCAAGTAGGATGGGATTGAAACTCATTATGTAAATCCATTAATGATAGCAACCCTACCAAAAATATACTAAACAAGTATATTTAGGCTCGAAGGGTAATAATAAATCATTCGATAAGTGGATGGTTTCTATTAAATTTATTAAACCCTATATTTGGTAAATAGTATTGATTGTTACTGTTGGAGGGATAGTTATAATTAAAACTCTTAATGAAGTTCAGTATGGAGTACAAGTATCTATAAAAGTAACAAAAATACTGGAAGAACTTCACATATGTAAACTTTAGGTGGTGCTGCCTTATTAGAGAGTTAGAGTTGTCTCTCTTTAAAAGTTCAAAGAAAAATGATAAGTACAAGGTCATATTAACACTAAGCGAGTTAGAGGAACTTGTAAAAATTTAACATACGTGTGTGTGATTTTATCGGTATTGTCATAAGAAATAACTGATTCAAAGCATTCTAGCTACCTGGAATTTCGATAATGCTTTATGCGACTTACACTTGGTTGATTCAAATCGAAAGATATCTAATTCTTATGCATGAGTGTTGATATTTGATTATGTGATTAACATTGATTTTGAACAAGTGGAGAATTGTTGGAATCTTGTTGTTCAAAATCATAGATGGATGAATCTTGGATGCATTAAAAGGGAAAATTGACGCCATGAAAATGGCTTATGCAACCACATAGGACTTTTATACATGCGGTCGCATAGGCGTGATCAAAGAATTCAGAGGCAGCCAAGGTTATAACTATGCGACTGCATAGTTATAGCCTACGCGGTCGCATAGTTATAAAATTTGACCGTTAGCTGAGTTTTTTCGAATTTTTCGGTGATTTTCTTGGTGAAACATTGCACCTTTTCTTTATGAGTTGGAACCATTTCGTGTAGTGATGATTGAAATCTATAAATACATATTGATGTTCGTCCCAAATTATATGAGAATCCATTCTATTATTCATCCAAAATTTTGAAGACATTCTATTCTTTACAGAATCAAATTTTTACTTTTCACTTGTTCATTTGAAGATACACTTAGCTTTTGGCGTTCTTCATTAAGGCTTGATGAATCCTACAGACTATTTATCATTTTCAATCCTTAAAAGTATAATGAGAAGAGGCAAATATTGTTTGAGGACAACGATATATTTTTGCGTTCAAGTCTTATTAGACTATCTTTTCATCTTCATCTTCTTTTATTTCCTTTGCAGTTTTTTTTATATTTTGCTTACACCATGTTGATGTTGGCGATGACTGTTTATGGTGAGGAGGTGTTGAATAGCTTGGTGGTGATTGGCCATAAAGAAGTAGTGGTGAGTACGCTGATGGGGGATGTGAATTACTGGATGAGGAGGAGAGGTTGTTGGCGATGGAGGTGGTGATATACCAGTGGTGGAGGAGAGTTTACTTGCGGATGCAGTGAATACACTAGTGGAGGAGAAGAGTTTATTGGTGGCGGAGGTGGTGGATATATCGGTGGAGGCGCCCGCCAGATTGACTATGTGACTTAATATGTGATCGTGACCATTAAAATAATAAAATTAGTTTATCATGATCAGTTAATTGTTTGATTTGTGACTAATAAATAACTTTTTACCTAATAACATGTGTGTTTTACGATTAAATATGTAATTGTAACCTACAAAATATGCCTTTTGTGACTAAATGTGACTGTTATTATAAATTATGTATTATTGTGACAATGACCTGAATAATTAAATTATGTATTATTGGGGGAGTGACTTGATTAATTGAATTAATTGCCATTCTAGTGATTTGTTTTAAGAGAAATAATCTTAGCAAATTGTTATATTTTACTCTATTGAAAGACTACATATGATGGATAAAATGCAAATGATTATCAAATTCTTGACATCTTTATGTAAATATCTTCGGGTACTATATTTCATAAATGCAAATTATAAGTTATGTTGTTCTATTTCAAGTGAAGAATAAATGAAGACAGACCTTAATCTGCGTAGTACATCCCATAAATTACATTGTCATTAATCCATCGATAAAATAGTCAAATAAAACATATCACATGTAACGTAATATTTAAATTTAGGGAGATGCTAGAGGTACTAACCCATTTACTACAGGGGTTACTACATCACCAAGTGGCGCCCCCCTATTGGAGGGGCCGCCAATAGGGGGGCACCACTTGGCGATGTAGTAACCCTCCAGCACCCCTCCAATAGGGAGCGTCACTTGGCGATATAGTAACCCATGTAATAAACCCGACACCCTCCAATAGGGGTGTGCCACTTGACGATATAGTAACCCATGTAGTAAATGGGTTAGTACACATATAATAATCCTTAAATTTATTTTTGGGAAAATTAGTAAAGCCAAATCTTCTTCCTTTAGTTCCTATGTATTTTTCGTAATTTTTTTTATTCATATTCGAAGATTACTATAATTGATTTAAAGATCTTAATCTCTTGGATATTTACAAAACCAAAGAAATGTATGGGTTAGGTAAGAAATTAGAACTCTGTTTCGTGTACAGAAGTAGAGGCCACAGAAAGCCACGTAGAAGATACATATGGTGGAGCCCGCATATTTTTTTTAAAAATAAAAGGTAGGGTCCGACGTTGTGAGTATTTTGGTGATTTTCTGGCAAAGCCGTTTCTGCACAATGATTTTGTTGAAGAAATTAATACATGGAGTGAAGCAATAAAAAAAATTAAGATTAATCATCTTCATCAATAGTAGATAACATTTATTAGTTTGTGACAGTGAACCTTTTTATTTATGATGTATTTTAATGCATAAGTCGGTGAATTATGGGACACAACTACCAACAGATACAATTATAATCTCTATTAGTGACAAGTAACTTTATTAAGAACCTGTTTGTAGAAATTAAAATTGGATTAAAATTGAAAAATTAATCGTTATTGTTGACTTTTATTAGACGTGTGAGACTCAATAACGACCATATTTTCAATTTTAATTGAATTTTAATTGTTACCAAACAAGCTCTAAATTAAAATAAAATAAATATTTGTATTTAATTTCTTACTCACTTCGAAGTGAAGATATCAAATTGCAAGTGGAGAACATAACCAAAAGATTTGTTCCATTATTTTCGAGTTTCAACCCAAGAAGCATTTTATTCATGAAATTTTTGATCACCGGTTGACCTCTAGCTCGATTATTTAATTCTTGACCCTTTCTTTTTCTTAGATAAAAATAGAATTCTTTCAACTCGGCATTGAAAGATCATATACTTTGTCCGACCGCGCTACGTGTACATAATAGGGGGCCGCCATTTGTCAATTCGGTAAAAAATCTGGTAAATGATTATGTAGGAATAGAATTTTCTTACTTTGTCTGGAAAATAAAAGATGTAAAACTTGTTATAAAATTGTGAAATATACATGCTACTTAAAAACTTGAAATTATTTTAACTAATTATTAAATTAAATTTTTTTATCACCTATTCAACTCTAACTCGATTATTTAATTCTTGACCCTTTATTTTTCTCACATCAGTATTATGAATTTTGTAAGGATATACATAAAAAAAAGTCAAAAATTAAAAACTCGTTAAAAAAATATCGAAACTGATCTGCTTACTGAATCTAAACCGTTTTAACTAATTAATCATTCAATTTTTTGATCAGACATTCAACTTTAGTTTGATACTTTGACCCTTGATCGGATCATGCCAAGTCGATCCATTTTTTTTTTTTTTTGTAAACCAGGAGCTAAATTTATTATAAACCTTCACTTATGACGGAGGAAAATCGTGAATGCAATTAATGAAAGCGTAAAGTTGAAATTCCGCTAGCGTCGAAGACAAATCTTTAAAACATAATAATAATATGACAATGGAGAAGGAGAGGAAAATCGTAAATAAGGGAAGGTGTGGGGGTTTAAAAGGTAAAAATGAAAATTTGAGTTCATATAGAGGAGAGAGAAAGATAAATACAAAGGAGGCTTTTCCCTCGCCAGCTGTTCCGTGTCGCCACCGCTCTCCTCCTGTTTGCCCCACCCTCCTCTCTCTATACAGCCTGATTATATATATGTATGAAATATACATAAATTGTACCAAATCACATCATATTCCAGTGCCAATTTACGGTCCTGACTTGCTGAGTGCTCTACCTTGGAAATCGGATCTAGATTCATCGCAGGTGGATCGTACTCGTAAGTCATTTGCTTCGATTTCTCGTTTCTCATTTATGCGGTTTCTTTAATTTTGTTTCGTTTTGTGTTTATTTGTTATTATTATTTTTTTGGCATTTTCGCTGATCTGAAGTCGATTAGAGCTTTGCATGTGTGTGTTTGTTTTGATAGTGTAGATCTGTGTGTTGAATGAATTGCATTGTTGTGAATAAATTGTGATCCGTCGTTCTCCAATTCAGAAAATGACTGCTGAAACTGCGGTTAGTAAGGAGGTGTCTGAAGTGGTTGCTAACAATGCTAAGCCTCCTGTTGTAACTGAGGAGAGGAGTGAGTTATGCATGAGCTCTAATCAGGATCTACTCAAGCCTGATTTCAATGGGGTCAACCTCCATGATCAAGGGGAAAACAGCCACCACGATCACAATCATGATCCCGATAATTCCTTTGTTTTTGTGAGTGGGAAGGATGGTCTCAGTGATGATATTCTTGATAACAAAGATGTTGTTGGGGAAAATTTGAGCGTTTCACCCAATTCGGAGGCTGGTGAGGTCCAAGCTGAGGAATCGGATGCTCAAAATGGGAAATTGGGGGGTGTTGAAAATGGAAAAAATAGTGAATCACTGGAGAAGGAGGAAATTGGTGTTGCGGAAGGGAGCGAAGGGAGTCCTCTTCTGGATAACAATGTAGCACAAGACCAAGAGAATTCGATTGGTGATGGGACTGAGGTCCATGCTGCCACTGTTGTTGCTTTGGAGGAGCAAAACGAAGAAAGTGAAAGCAGGGAAGATGAGGTTCAAATTGGAAAAACCGTCAGCTCGGAAGAAGTTGAAGTAGAGCAGGTTCGGGCTCAAAATGGAGAAACCGGAGGCACAGCAGAAGCTGTAACAGGAAAAGTTGAGGATCAAACAGACTTGGAGATGTCCCTTGCTAACATTGAGGATCAGGAATCTCATGTTGTGGTTTTGGGCTCTGATGAGGGAATGGTAGAGAGTGGAGAATTAGATAATTTGTCGTTAGGCATTAATGTGTCTGGTGATGATGGTGACAAGTGTGAGGATCACAGTAATTCAAAGTCAACTGAGGACCTGGGATTAGGCCAGGAATCACAAGATGTCATAAATGCTGTTAAGTTTAAACCACGGGGGTTTGAGGTGAGCTCACAGGAGCAGATAGAGGTAAAGTTGGGAGAAGAAGTCGCAGAAACTTTGGATTGTAAAGCCTCTGTCATAAATTCTGCACATTTGGATTCCAATAGCCCGAGTAATAACACAGAGAAGCAGGTTGGGGAGGTGAGCTCGCAGCAGCAGATAGAGTTAAAGTCAGAAGGAGATATTGTGGAAACTGTGGCATGTAAAGTCCCTGTAACCACTTCTGCGCATTTGGATTCCGAGCACAATGCAGTTAATATTGAGGAGGAGAATACCAAGACAAAGTTGGATTCTGATGAAATGGAAAATCAGAAGTGTAACACCACATTTAGCGACAAAAATCAAGATGTCATGGGGCAGGGGTACAAGGAAGAAGAAACGGTGGACGAGACTGACTCGAAATTGGAAACCAAAACTGTTAGTGGCCTGATTTCAGAAGAAATTAAAGAGGACTTACCTGTAGCTCATGTTCATTATCCTGATGCCCACACTTATTGCAATGGAGAATCTCCTGCAGTTGTGAATTCTGAAACTGAGATTAACGTTGCCCTACCAATTGACCGCTTTTCCTCATCAAGTTCTGAGGCTTGTGAACCTCACAAGGAAATTGAAATTTGTGATGCTAAAAGAGTTGAGGGTGTTTCTCTTTTGCCTGCTGATGGTACAAAATCAGAAAGTAATATTGAGAAAGGGCCAGTCATTGAGGACAGCGTGCGAGGTTTCAATCCTAGTGATGCAAACTCAGAATCTAAATTTGCACTTGAAATAGTTGATTACGAAGAAAGGCAGCTTACTTCCCAAGGTGATGATGTGCATGTTCAAACTGAAGTTTCAAATGGGAATGGTAATTGTGCCCATACCCCTTGTATTGCTGATGATGTAAAATTAGAATCTGAAGTTGAGAACTCTTCTATAATAAGCAGCAGAGACATGATTACTGACGGAGGTGTTGCATGTGGATCTGATGTTTCAAATGGATCTACAGTTAATGACGAAGGTATGCTTAACATCTCCATGAAGACAGAAAATGTTGAAAACCTGCGAGATGAATTGTCTGGTGCAGAGGGAAGAAGTGATGGGAACATGTTATTGAAAGAAAGAGATGACACTGAAAAATCTCAAATTTACCAAATTTCAACAGCTTCACCAGAGAGTTCTAGTGCTGATGCGATCACTGTTAACGGCACAAGCATTGAGGTTGTGACAAAGCCATTCAACTTTCTGATTAGAATTCCAAGATTTAATGATGAAGAACTTAGAGATCAGATCGTGCATGCTCAGCTACAAGTGGAGGAGAAGACGAAACTCAGGGATGCTATTCGACTTCAAATTCAGAAGAAAAGGGTAGAATGCCCAACCATAAAATTTCTCCTCTGTTTTGATCTCTAAAATCCGAAATATTTTTGATGTTGCTTGGATTCATCTGTTTACAGGCCAACTGTCAAACTCATGGTATTGAATATGAAGCTGCCAAGTTAGAAGACAGGGCTGCACGGAAGTTAGTGAGGTCAACGCGCTTGGAAATAGATTCTCTCCAGTCTGTGATTAACAGAGCAAAGAATGCCACATCTATTGAGGATATTGATAGCCGGGTAGTTCTATCACTCTGCATCCCCATCTCCCTTTCTCTGCACGCGCGTGTACAAGCATGTGTGGGCCTCTTGTAATTTATTAGCCAGAATTATGTTTGTAACTTTGCAGTCTTTACTTTCTTACTTGATTTAAACTATGCCTCAAGACAGATACACAACGTGGAACATGTGATGCAGCATGAAACCCTGCCCTTAAAGGAAGAAAAGCAATTCATTCGTGAAATCAAGCAACTGAAGCAGCTTCGTGAACAGCTGTCCTCTAACATGGGTAACCAAGATGAAATCCAACAGGCTCTGGACCAGCGAGAACAGGTTGAGGAACGTCTGAAGGTACCTGATTGTTGTTGTGCAAAGTACAAGGACATATTCAATATTTTGCTTGTAGCACTATTTGTCTAATGTCTTGCAAATCTAAAGAATCAAAAGGAGGAGAAAGATAGTGGCGTCATCTTGTGTGGTGGACATTCCACCCGTGCTCGTGCAGTCTTTGTTATTAAAGTCTATTTTATAGACGTACTAGAGTGGAAAAGTTGAAACCTGTGAAAGCCAGAGTGGTTTTATAGTAATTTTTTGATTGCATCCTAATATTGGTAATAAATGCAGGAACTGAAAAAGGAGCTCGATAGCCTTAAAGGCAAGGTCTTGAAAGCCGAAGCAGCTGTTATGGCTGCAGGGAAAAAATACGAAGATGAAAATAAAAAGGTTAAGGAACTCCAAGATCAGTTCAGAGCTGCTGACGAAGTTCGCCAATCAGCATATGCTCACTTGGTGAGCCTGAAAAAAGACTTTTTTGACAGGGTCAGTTGCCATTTATAGTATATACCTACTTGCTTTTATTGAGAAAATTTTCGATTGGAACAATTTCTTATTGATAGCTATCCTCGCGGAGTTACCCTGTTAGCTCAAGACGTGCGGAAGTAAGCATTAAAATAGAAATTTAATGAAGCCTGAAGTTAGATGATGCCTTCCTCTAATAAGATGTATACGAGACATTCCTTCTATTCATAACCTTTACAATTTCCTCATGCCTACAAAGGAAGTGGTCTGAGAAAACCAGAAGTGCAATTAATGGTGGTAGAGTGCGAGAATCTGGATTTCATTATTCCTGTTTTAATTCTTTATTATTGTTTTGGTAGTAATACCGTTTTTCTACTGACTGATTGGAGAAGGTATGGAAATATGTTATTATGATTATGGTCCCTCCTCCTCTTCCCCTTTATGTCAGACATGCACAAACACGAATGCAAACAGTCACTCATGCATGTACACCTAGACAACTCCAAGGCACTTGCATACGCTGAACCCACAGAGTATTTTTTATCAATGTTGATGACCTAGATTGGTGGTGAAAGTTGGTTCGATTTATGACTGTTTAATGTCAGTTAAGCATTGGTCTGGTCTAAAGATGCTATTGTGGAATAAATAAAAGTGCTGGCATGTTGTTGAAGTTCCTTTGCAAGAATCAGGTTATATTTTGATTAAGATGAAAGCCTCTAAAGTTCATATAGGCTTCATATAGGCTGGTCAAGCATTTGATAGTTTAAACTATGATAGCTCTGTACTCCACCTGTTAGTTTATGTAAAAGAAATCTGTATTAGTTATATAGTATCCCCTTGTCATCAAGCTCTATAACTGCTTTGCCCTGTGAAATAATTATTTGGTTATGTGGTTTCAATTATTGATGAAATTTAAATTTTGAGAGAGGGACTTGTTAAGCATTCAATCGTTAGAACTAAGATGTGTGGAGTAGATCTTATCATAATGCCTGTATATTGTTTTGTTTGTATCTTGTACATTCTGGGCAGTTTGGCCTGCTCATTTTGGTAATTAGCATCAGTAGGATGAGCAAACGGCATTATAATATTGATGCTGTTTTTTCTCTTAAGTTACATAGACTTAAAAGATTAGTGTAATTTGACTGAAATTACATGAATGTGCAGAACAAACATTTTCGCATGTACAAGGATGCTGCTGCAGCAGCCAGTGATTATGCCTTCGGCAAAAATAGAGAAGCACTTACTCGTCATTGTGTAGATCAGGTCGGTTTATTTTCATTTCCTCATCTTTTTGATAGGAAGAGTCAAACTCTGACTCTGTATTTTGTGTCAATTGATCAGGTGGAAAAAATTATGGAACTCTGGAACACAAACGAAGACTTTCGCAAAGAATATGTCAAGTACAATGGAAGGAGTACTGTCAGGAGATTGGGAACGCTTGATGGTCGTTCGCTTGGCCCTGACGAGAAGCCACCAATTCTGCCAGGTTATGTTGATAGAAGAGTGGATAATTTGGTTTCAAGGCCAGCTATGTCTGATTCGGTTTCTCAACATCCGATTCTTGAGCTAAATCAAGAAACAGCTGTTGAAACTGTAATAGTAGATGATAAATCTACAATAGTGGCAGAACCCAAGAACCCTGTAATCAAAACTAAGGGACCAGCCAAATCTAAAATGGCAATAAGTTTGGAAACTAATTCTGGCAGGGAATTGACTGATGAGACAGAGGAGGAGCCTGTGAAATCAAAGGAGGAGTTGGAGCTGGAGAGGAAAGCTGAGGAACTGAGAAAGCAGGAGGCTGAGGCCAAGTTAAGGGAGCAACGTCGACTGGAGGAGATTGCCAAGGCTAAGGAGGCACTTGAGAGGAAGAAACGAAATGCAGAGAAGGCACAAATGAGGGCTGAATTGCGGGCACTCAAGGAAGCTGAACGAAGAGAAAAGGTGAATTTCTAAGTTCCAAATCCACATTATTTTCCTACATCAAATCTATAATGATATCAAATGAAATATCTTCATAATATGCTGATGCTATAGATTTTTCTCCGTTACATGATTCAGTGTATGAATGAATATATTCTTCGTACAGGAGAAAGAAAAGAGATTGAGAAAGAAGGAAAGTAAGAAGGCAGCTGGAACAGAAGGGAGTGAAAACAATGATTGTGAAACAGATCACAGCTCTGAGAACCCGGTTGAAAATATCAAGGAGACTGAAGTCAAGGCCAAAAGGTCA
>CAIGRF010398846.1:7233-17751 GCA_903798235.1 Fraxinus ornus
TGTGATAACCAATCAGCCATCCATATAGCTAACAATCCGGTATTCCATGAGAGGACCAAGCACATAGAAATTGACTGTCATCTTGTTAGAGACAAAGTACAAGTTGGAGAGGTGAAAATGCTGCATACCACTTCACAGAATCAGTTGGCTGATTTGCTAACTAAGCCATTAGTTGGAATCAAGTTCAAATCCTTACTTGGCAAGATGGGAATCCTGAACATATACTCTCCAACTTGAGGGGGAGTATTGAGATTTATTAGATTGTATAGGGTTATTTATGTCTTTTACCATTTCTAGTTTTGTGTATATAATTGACGTCTGTAGCTTCAATTCTTTTTCAATAAAAATTCAGCTAAGTTTTCGCCCTTTCTCTCCATTCTCAAATCATGCTTTCTCTATTGTAAATTTCACAACTATGACCGACTTGTCACATTCTTTTGCATAGGAGCGGTTTATCTATATACATTGAAAGATTGTGACAATTACTTGTTTATTGTCATTCAGTAGGATTAATATCACTGCTAGTACTTAGTATTGATTTAACCTCAACATTTTTTTTTCTTTTATCAAAGACATCCACACATCCTTAGTGAGTTTTGAGGCTCCTCCAAGGAGGACAAATGGGGGTTATGATTCCCCAATTATGTATATATCATAAAAAATTCCAGAATATAGGGAAGGGGGATATAAACCTAACCTTTTGAAAGCAACAAATGTCTAAAATCAACAGGAAAACAATAAATGAAGAAGTACTACTTCTCATATAATGAAAGTGAAAACAAATGAAATCTAGACTATAAATCTTTGATGATGGGTAGACAATACCTATCAATCTGCACAAGTGCCCGAATTTGACGTGAAAGGTCAAATTGTCCATATTCCTAATAGAGGCGCTAGTCCAAACTATTTGAAGGTAAAGACTTTGCAACCTGGTTCCCTTATGATAAATGTGAGAAATGTTGTCTCGCTCGAAGTAGATGAGGTGTCTGATCTGTCTGAGTATGTCATGAATCTTCTATAGTCCTCTACCTATGGTGATTCTGTGAATGGCACAGAAGAATATGCCTCAATTCAAATGTTTGTGATACCAAGTCCTCTAGTAAGAAGAATCCCGTCTAGTATAGTTCAGAGTTTGGCATCCAAAGTCAACTAGGTACTATAAGATGCAGAGAATACCCCGATACAACTTCCATCTATATTGATCTTGTGAGATCCCACTGATGGAGTACACCATATAACTAAAATAGGTGGGATAGGGAAATGAAAGTCAAAGAAATACCAAATAAGGGTGCTAAAGCTTAGTCCCCCTGCCAATGTATAGGCCGAAATAACCCACCTCTGTGAAGAAAAGAGATCATGCGGTGAACTCTCCGGATGATTCGTCTAGGTACTATGTAGATCTCCCCGTGCTTCACATCATTCTTCTCATTCCATAAAAACTAGAATATCAATAGAGAAATGATAGTGCGAATGTGGTCACTACATATGTATTGTCCAGAATAACGTCATCTCTAGAACCTCTATCTAACTTTCTCACCTGACCGCATAGGTATCTAAAAAATATCCCCAAAATGGTACCAAACCTGGTCAAAGATGGTGTGCCTGTAAAAATATGACTGGTATTCTTGATCTCAAAACAACACTAACGACGGGAAGCCAAGTGACATCGAATCATCATTGTATAACAACATCCACTGGAATCAGATCTTGACATAGTCTCTAACAAAAGAATGAAATAGTAGTAGGTAGAATAGTTCTCCATAGTAAGTGGTATGAGTCCTGAGGCTGTTGACCTGAGCAGACAAACTGCCATGCTAACTTGGTAGCTAAGCTACTATCATCTGGTGTGTCCCTCCAATCAATACGATCTGGGGCCTTTGCACATGAAGGAATAGCTGTGATCTGCACCACCATAAGTAGTGAAAGTGCCTATAGTAACCATCTAATATTCTACCTAGTGCCATCAAAAAATCATGTACCCTCGCATATGGGTGCTGCTTGTGTAGAAATAAGTAAGCCAATTTAGTGTCATCCATCCAACAATCATACCAGAAGCATATCTATTCTGCTTCAATGTACCATGCCATGTATGGCTTCATCCGTGGTCCAACTAACTTCAGCCTCTTCTAGGTAAGAGAGGTTGAACGAGGAACTTTTATCTCCCTACAATATTTTCCAAGTAAGAATTGAGCCCGAGGTGATCTTTGAGAATGGAATAACCACCACATCTTCATGGAGAATGTATCAACCATATCCTGTAGTCTTCTAAAACCTACTCCACTCTACTTAGTAGGAAGGAAAATTTCCTTCCAATTCATCCAATATAAACGGTACCCCTGGTCCTTGGAATCCCAAACGAAATACGTGAAAATGCTCTCAAGTTTCTTCAACACAACTTCGAAAAGCTATACGATTTAAAGAAGATATAGGGATATACAGGAAAGGGCTGACCACAATAAAGTAATGTGCCCACCAGGTGATGAAGTAGATACTTGTCTGGGTAGTATAAGTTCGCTATTGTCCCTATTCACAAGCTGACCAGAACCCCCTCGTAGTGCTTCAAACAGTCGATGACCCTCCTAATAGACTATTTCTGGCAGTTGGCAAATATGATCATGTAGTCAATGAATGAATGGTGTAAGATGATGAACAATGAATGAGAGATAATACCCTTCTATCTGAGATCTCGCGAGGAGGAGAAAAATCCAAAGGGATGGCCATTAAGGAGCACCAAGAAGTGAAACTCCGAGATGCATCACCTAATCCTGTCAACCCATATCTAATCAAATATAAAGGCCGCCAAAATAGAGTAGATGAATCCACAGTCCATGCGATGACATGCTTTAGCCATGTTAAGCTTCAGAATAAAATTCTTCCCTCGCAGTTTATCATCCAAAGTATAGAAGAGCTCTAAAGACACAAACCACTCTGGTGATGAGAAATAGTACATAGCAGTAGTGAACTCAATCTAGTATTTAAAAACTTGTTGATAAGCTTGTTAAACACTTTACATAAGCGGATCGATTTGAACTCTGTCCATTTACAAGCATTCTCCTTCTTAGGGAGTAACACAACAGAGGTAGCCACGATGTACGAGGTAGATGACCGGTGTAAAAAACATCTAAGACTACCATCTACATATCGTCTTGAATAATATCTCAACAATTCTAGAAGAATAGGGATGAGAATCCACCTAGGCCCACAACACTATCATCGTCAATATTGAAAATTGCTTCCCTTACCTCATGAATCAAAGGGGGGGAGGCTGAGTGCCATGTTATCTACTTCTGTTACTAGCTTGGGAATGATGTGATAAGGTCCAAATGCTATGAAGTAGCAGATAGGAAGTTTTCGTAAAAATCTAGTTGAAGTCTGATTATCGGTAGGAGTAGATAAAACATCTCCTGCCTAAGTCTTGATGAAACTAATACATGACTTGGTCCGATGTCCTTGGATGACAACTTAAGTAACATGTTTTTTTTTATTTAACCATATAACGTACACATGAAAATAAAAAGAGGTTTACTTACTTCAAATCTTTAGCAATTAACTTTTTAGAGGGGGTAGTGGAGATGTCCTTATCCGCCCATGATATCAACATGCCCAAAAATCCTAGTTCATTACCATTAATTAAAATTGACTTCTACTTATTTATTATTGTCATATTGGATTAAATATATAATCCAATCTTATCTTAAGTACCATTTGAGAATTTAGTGACTAATAGACAACAATCAAACACTAGCGAAGGAAAAGTTGAATTTCAAAGGTTCCAAGAATTAATTTATGTTTCATTGATACCACCACCTCATGATAATGAACTTATAGCAAGATGCATACAAATTATTTGTGAAAAATAGAAGTCATTAAAGAGAGAGAGAACTTAGAGAGTGAATTGTCTAAATAGGCACTGAACTTTACGCAATGTGTTCAAGGGGTCACTAAACTTTAAAAATCACTCAAATGATCACTGAACTTTGCAAAACGTTTCCACTAGGTAACTGAACTTTAAAAATCACCTAATTCATCACTGAACTTTACANCATTAAAGAGAGAGAGAACTTAGAAGGACTACAAGAATGAATAGAAAAGTCATATTAACGTGTGATTGAATCTCATACTTAGCAATTAGGATCACATTTGTACCCTTTATCTAATGTTGACAAAAATTCGCATCAATAAAGTTATATCAATTCTAGTGCATGTGCAAATAGTTTTAGAATTTAATAGCAGGTACAACAAAATCCAGTTGTACGTCTTAGTTATGATTGTTCTCATCTTAGAAGTTGATTTTTAAATAAGAAATAAATAATTAACGTAGATAAGAATTACTTCTTTGTTCAAGGATTCTTATGATTTACTTTAACATAAGTATCTTGTTTAAAATCTTGATTGAGGAAAAATAAATATTCACATAGACCATCTAGGTAGATTTTAAGATAATAGTTTTATAACCTAATTAAAAAATAGATAGTCTCAATGTTTAAGAACACAAATATTATTAATCTTTGTCTATATAGTAAATTATTACGCAAACAACCAAATGGATGACCACATCAGCCAAAAAATAGAAATCAAAAGATGAAACAATAAGTAATTATTAATAATTGGCACAAGAACAACCAAGGAAGGGATGAAGTGAGGAGAACATATATATGCATACATATTTATGTAACTTGGGGTGGCTGGTTTATCTTGGCGAGACACAAGGGAGGGATAAAATGGGGGATATTGATTTTTTTAAACTAATGATATTTAGTGGGGTGCGATTTCTGCTAATAAGTAATAATACCCTTAATTAGCCTATTAACTTACTTAGTCCTTAAATCAATTCAATTAATTTACTAAATTTCCATTATTAATTATCTTGTCATTATTAAATTAATTTACACCAAATTTACTAATAGTGAAAAAACTAATATCTTCCAACTTGATGTCTAGATTCAATTCAAAAGCAAGATGGTACAAAATCGAATAAAGTACATAATATAACTTAATATGAGTTAAATAAAATATAAACATTATAATTGAATTAATGGGGATGTGATTCATTCAGGGTTTCAAAGTACATTCCACTGTAAAAACACGGTTAGTCACGAGAATGATAATTATATTAATTACAAAATAAATATCATATTAATGAAAATAATCCAGATAAACATAATAATCACAAGAAATAAGTAAGCAGTGTTACACTGTAATACTCTATCTTTGCCTCATCGACCCTATACTCAGCGTTCCTTACCCACCGAAAAATATCACCGAAAACATGTCGATTCTACCAAAGTAGCGCCTGTAAGATAAGTATGGAGTGACCATTTCTGAAAAACGAAAGCTGAGAAAAAATGAAGTTTGGTTCATACATTAAGGAATATAAAAAACCTAGGTCCCAACTCAGGATCGGAGGTCCATTGTAGTAGAAAATGCAATAATTAGATGAAATCCAATTCACATGCCTCATAGTAATCTGTCAACAAACGGCTCTAGCTGTTGAATTAATTAATACATTGTGCAGTCTCTTCTTAACCTCACCATGGACCCAACCATTGGTCTAAGTATACTAATTTCTAATAAAAACCAGCGTCCTCCAAGCTACAATCCATCATCATATCAAAGAAAGCAGTAATACTTCTATCGCGAGTATCGTGACTAGTGAATTCACCATCATGTGTAATAATGTTGAAATCTTCCCTAACTAGCCAATGGTTGTCCATATCGAGGAAAATGTGGTGAAGACCCGTTCATAAGTTTCTCCTAACTGTCAGATAACAGGAAGCATAGATAGGAGTCAAGTAGATATGATGTGCAAGTCTAGAATTCTCAAGTGTAACATGAAGAGACTGTGGGTGATCATCAATAACAGTAACAGTAGTCTCCACGTTCCAGAAAATCCAGTTCTTATATGACTCATTTTGAACTCCAGTGTCGAAGTGCAGATATAGTCGAAAATATAAAAATCTATGATGAAGAACAAAGGGCTCTAAGAGGACGAAAAGATAAACATGGCGAAGCTGAACAAGTCTCTTCAGGCGTCGGCAAGTAGCTACCCTAGCTATACCTCTCACATTCCATGTGATAATACTCATAAGGATGGGAAATGTGAAGAGAAATCATGTGACTGACTCCTAGTAACCCTTCTTAGGAATGGGGTATCAGTAGCTTATGGGTGTTTTTTCCGACCAACTGGATAAAACCATAATCCTTTGTCCTCTCATCCATACCTATCAAATCATTATAAGAAGATCTACAAAATGGGCTTGTTGGTAGACCTCAATCTGTTACGAACTTTCTTTCTCTGATTGCTAGAATACGGAGAAGGAATAGATGCCATCACATTCTTCTGACAAATGGAAGGGGTGATAAAAGAACATAAGTTTGATCTATACCTAGTGTTGTGCTTGGAATGTGTCTGATTCTTATATCCTCTGAGTAATTTGGAATCAATGGTCCATGGACCATAGAATCCACAATGGGATCTGATGTAGAATCGGCCTGACAACCTGAAGTGGAATCTTAGTATGAGTGTAGTAATTAAGGTGCTCCAACTTAGATTTCCGGGCTCAGTTTCACCGAACAAACGACACCACAATAGAGACCCAATCCCACTACCAAAGCTCCCAACTCGGTTGCTCCTCAATGCCCACAAATGACAAGGAGTGTGAAGGTTAATAGCCACAAATGACAACCACAAAGGCAAGAGAAGAAGAAGAAACCAAGGGGCCTCGGTCAAGCACCAAGCAAAGGAGGAGACTCGATTTTTCTCTACAAGAACGGCTACCTTACTTCACACACAGAAAATAGTAATGGGGCATCAAATATATATGAACTATAAGTGGGCTTTTAGGTTAGACAATGGTAAGGGCCCAAATGATAGCCGACAAATGGGTTATCAACTAACAAGCCCTCTAAGAGTTTGAGTCGGGCCATGAGCGGAACTAACTTAATTAGGCTTCTTCAAATGGCCCGGGTAGGTTATAGGATTCGTCTGACTAATTGTGGTGTCAATGTACAACTTCAGTCATCGGTCGAGGCCTATGAAGCATAATCCAACAAACTAAACCGGTTTTACATCATCGCCCGGATTTATTGGGTATCAAAACCCAACAAAGAGCAACTGTAATAGGAGCTAGAGGCAATACATAGCTGGTTTGAGGTACAGTCCTGCTAATAACTGGTGGAGACATTTTCGATCAATGTGACCAAAGTGCTTGCACCGAAAGTAATAATCTAGTATCTTATCATATAAGACTGTCTACCAACATCCACACATATTCTCCCTCTCAATCTAGACTATGTTGGGGAGTTTATAGTTCAAATCTACCTCAATGCATACTCGACCCTCACTAAGCAGTCGTAGATCAGATTTCACCCTCATCAATGCAAAGTGGAAATAACCTTAGCTAAGGCAAACAAATTGCTCTTTCACCCAAAAGTGAATGGATAACAAGGGAAATGAAACCCAAACACGGATAATAGGTCCAATGTACGGACTAAAACTGGTTGTCCATTTGATAACATGCATGGGGTACCCATCAATATACCAGGAGAGTTTGAGGAATTATTTTGAATAATTATCCTCGTGTATCAAGTGAATCAGAATATGGGTAGCATCTACAAGGCCTATCATATAATCACCATGACATCCGAATTTTTGAAAACTTTCACGTACCTTAACCATAGAAGGCTTGTGATGAGACAATTTGCAAACAAATGTAAACTTGTATGGCTCAGAATGAAGTATTTTCTCCTTTTTAGTAAATAGTACAACAGGATCACCATGATGTATGTAGGATCCTTAGACACGAGCCTATGGTTAGTGGACACTTAGAGGGCCTATAGGACATGAGCAAAGGACTTTTTTGGCTCTGCTCAGCCTGAGAAATAACTAGTTTGCCAGAAAGGGCTGTAACATATGATTTCTTACCCTGAGCATGTAGTGCCTGAGCAATTGGTACAATTGGAGCAAATGTATGACCTCGTGGGACTGCATGTGGTGGTATTTGCTGCACACAAGCTAGGGGGACATGCGCATGACGACATGTTGAGGGCATGCATCGGGACCAATTGGGAGCCAAATGAACTAACCCAAGGGTTTTAGCTTTTTCGAGACCAACGGTACAGTCTCTATACTCTGAGAATGTCCATAATCAACCGGGGTGTGCTGCCACGAAATGTGTTCCATCGGACATGATTCTTAAAGTACAGTTGCCGATGGGGTTAGGTAGAACGAAAGTAATCCTTCGACATGTGTGACCTTAACCACGGATTCCAATGCATTGATTTTAGCCAAATTGGTTTGAAAGAGCTCACTCACAAGGTTTTCAATGCTTTTGAATTCAATGGTAATGTTGTCATACCCAGATTCTGACCAGAAAATGGAGAAATTGATGGGGGCAAGTTTTGCGCAGTCAAAGGCCAATTTTCACTCAAAAATTGGATAGATTGAGGAGTATTTTGGAGCAATTGATTCTTAACCCATTGTTATATGGCCTTGAATTGAGATCCCCATGGTTGAATTTGTGGAATCGAGCACACGAGCCCCCCAATTGGAAGATGCAGAATTTCCTCAATATAGTTACACACATCACTCAGATTTAGAGGTTAAATTGGATGAATTGGCTAAATACCTATGATCGTTCACACATGATTAAGCATTACTGTGTTTTCAATCATTCTGATAAATAAGCACATTTATTGAAATTTTCACTTAATTCTCTGAATAAGGGATTAATTTTATGGACATATTGGAATTATATAGTTCTTTAAAGAAAGAAAATCGTAAAAAAAATAAATATCAGGTTAATTTGTTAGAAATATAAACTTGATTATAAATTAAATTGGTTCATGTACTAGGCTTTACAACATTCATGCATTATTGATATACATGTATTCTAATTAATAAATACATGTATGATGGATTCATGTACTATTTGATTCATATATTTTGACGTATTCATGAATCATTTTAGGAGGAAGAAAGTAGTAATGATGAATACATGTATTAAATTAGGTACATACTTCATAAAACCTATAAAAGACTTGTCATTCTAGCATTTTTTTTAAAAAGCCAATTCAAGAAATAAAAAAAATAAAAAAAAAAAATTCAATGTTCTCTTGAATTTATCATCTCCTCTTTTAAAGTTGTTTCATATCCAATTTTCCAACAAAAGTGGTATGAGAACAAGGTTATAAAAGTGTGAGAATAAGAGATGGCAAACAACAACTCTCTTCCCGTTCCTCGTCTCTCTAGTGACAATTATAGCATGTGGTGTATTCATATGAAGCCATATCTTGAAAGTCAAGATGTATGGGACTTTACGGATAGATGCTTTGAATTTCAAAATGAAGGAGGTTTGTCTCAAGCCTAAAGAGACTTACAACAAGCAACTAAGAGGAAAGATCAAAAGGCTCTTAGTGTGATTCATTAAGCACTTGATGATACAATTTTTCAAAAGACTTTGAATGCCATTATCGCAAGGCAAGCATGGAAAATTCTTGAAAATACCTGTAAAGGTGCAAGCAAAGTCAAAAAGGTCCGTCTCCAATCTCTGAGTTAAAAATATGAAGGGCTTTTCATGAAGGAATCAGAGTCAATTTAATATTCCACTTCACAAGTTTTTATGGTTGTCAATGAAATAAAAAAGATATGGAGAAAAGAATGATCTTCAAGTGATCAAAAAATGTTCGATCTTTACATAAAAAAAATTAATTTTATTGTTGTGGTAGTCGAAGAATTGAAGGATTTGGAATAAGTTAATATTGATGAAATCATTTGCACTTACGAGCTCATGAGAAGAGGTTGTTGAAGTAGAAACAATAATCGGTAGAACAAGTCTTACAAATAAGTTTTTCTTTAAACTACAAGGTGGAAAAGCACAATAGGAGCCAACAAGGAAGATGATGTGGAAGTGGTCTACGAAGAGGAGATAGAAATTTCCAAAATTCAGTCAATTGTTAAAGAGAAAGAGAACAAAGAAACAGTGGTGGACGATACGACAAGTCTCAAGTTGAATGTTACAATTGTCACAAACTTGATTATTTTGCATGGGAGTGTATTGTTAGGTTTTAGTTGATTTTATAATTGGAAAATTCTGTGAACAAAATAACTTAATTTAATAGATTGTAATAGTTCAAGGAGTAATGTACAATTTGTTTAAAAGTTAGTCAAATAGGTCTAGGTTTCGAGTTCGGAACAAGAAGGAAAATGGAGCGGATTTTCGCTGGATTGTCGTCAAGGGTTGGCTCAATCTACAAAAGCAGAAACATCGTCGCTAGACCATCGCCCTTCCTTCGCTCGAGCAACACCCTGGCCCTTCGCTCAAGCGACAGTTTTATACCGAAAATTTTTATTTCGCGTTTTAAAGGATTTTTTTACCTATCTATATATATACCAGAACACATACAGAACAGTTTTCTCAAGGTTGTAATTGTGAGAGCTTCATCATTGAGAGATTTATTCGTTCCATCATTCAACCTTCATCTTGTGTGAGTGTTTTGGTTAGAAAAACATCAAATTCA
>CAIGRF010398855.1:10281-20774 GCA_903798235.1 Fraxinus ornus
GAAGGCAGGATTTATCCTGGAAGGCAGGAGCTCTACTGGAAGGCAAGATGCAGGATGTGGGTTGACTTGCTTGGCACTTTGGCAGATCAGTTGGGGGGCTCTTCAACACTGGCCAGTTTGGGGCACATCCTGCGGTTTACCTGTCTGCATCTTGAGGGGCCGAGGTGTAGACTCCAGGATTTAGTCGCTGTAAGGTGGATACCTGGATATCAAAAAAAAAAAGTTAAGTTTCGGTCTAAATGATGCAAATGAAGATTGTTCAAACTCCTCTCTAATGAATACCTCATTAACTCCTATATTTATTTCATTTCAAATCACATAAAAAATATATTTTTGGCTATTAGTCTTTTGTGGAATCCAGCCTCTCCTTTTTAGCAAAAATAATTCTGACAAATAGTCCCTTAATTACGTAAATCTTGAATAATAGAAAATACAGCAAAATTAACTTTTAACCATCTTTTCGTGATCGAAAAATTATAAAACTTATACCATTTCATTCCTTATAATTTTATCCTTCATTCTTCATGTCTTTTTGTCCGAAATCTTAACTTCACTTAGATGATCTCACATTGTCTCGACCTGTAAAATTCCAAACAGACCTTAAAATGTAAAAAACATTTTCTAATGCTTTCCTATCATTAGAAATATTATTTATAAACTAAAATTCATTATCACACTTCAAAATTCATGAACCTGTAAATGGCGATTTTGCCCTTCTAGCATAAATCGTCTCGACCTTTTCAAAAACTTTCCACAAGTTTGTATAAGGTTAAAATACCTAAAATCATTTATATGATGATCATTTTCTTATTTTCACTAGTCTTTGAACTTTCAAGATGTTGTACTTAGTCCTCAACTTTTCTCGAAATTCCAATTTAAACACAAATTATTTCATATCATGCAATAATCGCAACAACTGATATAAATTATTTTGTCACATAATGTATTCAAAAAATTTCAGGGTATTACATCCATTCTCCCTTTTCGTCATCGAAATCACCTTAGTCAAAGAATTATTGATATTTGTCTTTGTTATTGTCTTCTTTCTCCTAAGTTACATCATCTAATTCACTAGATGAATCTCTTTATTCCTTACGACGTGCACCTTCGTATTGAGCATCTTTGTTGGGAATTCCTCATACTTCACATCTTTACGTACATCGGATCGTTGAAAATATACGACAAGATTGGATTGTGAATAGGGATGGTAACGGGGCGGGGGCGGGGGCGGGGGAGGCCCGCCAAGAAATTCCCCACCCCGTTACCCGTTTAAGGTGGGGAGCGGGCCCTTGCCCCGTTTACTACCCCGTTTAATTTAATTTAATTTTTTTTTAAAGTTTTTGATAATGTATTTTATTTCTCCTATTCATTAGATTGAGACAAATAATTTTAGTTCTCATTTTCTACTAAAACTAATGAAATTTTCCATTTAAAGTATTGAGTTCTAGAAAAAAAAGAAAAAAAAATTAAATGGGATGGGGCACCTATTACCCGTCCCCGCCCCGAATACCCGATTAAGCGAGTAATCCCCACTCCGTTCGGGGCGGGATCCAGCGGGTATCGGGTTTGTCAGGTTTTTTTGTGATCCATAATTGTGAACATACTTTCTAATCATGAACATGTTATTCATGTACTTAGTTGTTTGAGTACAACTTATCTAGGTTCTTTGTATTCACATTCTAAAGGTTGGAATTTTTTTTCTAGCCTTGTGCTTTCAAATTATAATCAATAAAAAAGGAAGTTTGAATTCAACAATTCCTCTCTCATTTTCTTTATTATCATTTGTCAAGAACAAGCTTTTCTTGATACTCTTTCTAGTTATGTTTCACCTCTACAATCCCTTGCATAATTCTGTTGTGAGCTTAGGGAGTTAAACTCAAAGAGGCTTTTTATTCATGGACTAATGGTAGACATCAGGTTCATGTGGAATGTTGTCTTGACAGAGCATTGGCCTCAGATAAGTTCTTTGATATATAACCATCTAATTTTTGTACAGTTCTACCAAAGAATCTATCTTATCACAACTCTTTGCTACTTATTACCGAGTTTACAAAAGGTTCTAGGTCGTGCCATTCCCTTTTTACTCTATTGCTATCTCATAGCATGTTCACGAAATTGGTCAATGTTGGATTATGACTCAAATTGCTATTGGGATTAGGATTGGATTGGTAAATTGATAAAAGGAATAAGATTATTCTTTGTTTGGAAGTCCGGTTGAAAAAATGGATTAATGCTCATCAAGGATTGAAAGTTTGATTGGTAAAAGGACTTTTGATAATTGAAAACATGGTTTTGGAATTTTGGATAGCAAACTAGCCCCCCAAGAGCTAGGTTCGGGACACCTAGGCACCTATAACAGAAGAAACAGTGATATTTGGCCCGAGAAGCAGTGTCTCAACACTATAGTCGTGGTGCTAGAGTGCTATGACCGTAGCTTAACTACCGCTCGTGCAACAGTGTTATTCGGACGAGAATCCTTTTTCAATTCTAATTCATTTTTTAACTTGTATTTTATTCAAAACACTTATAATGAGTTCCTATATATACTCCACGTGATGTATCATCTCCATAACCTTGTGAGAACATTGTATAGCATTGAGAAAACATCAAAGTGAGAGGATATAAATTATGCTTTATTGGGGCTTAACAGAATGCCTACAACTTTGACATTGGAGGAGAAGAAACGTAAGGATTGGAAGGCCCTATCACATACACGTCTTCATCTTTCAAATTAAACTCTTTGGGACGTGGTAAAAGAGAAAATTGTTACTGCATTATGTTTGAAATTAGAGCAGTTATGCATGACTCGGAGTCTAACCATCAAATTGCATCTAAAATAGTGCTCATATTCTCATCGCATGACAGAAGGTAGATGTTTGGAAGACTGTCTATCTACATTCAAGGAAATCATTTCTAATTTGGAGACCATAGAGGTCAAGTACAGTGAAGAGGTTTAGTATTGATTTTGCTATCATTACACCAAAAAATACCATTTGCAACACATAAAAGACAACATTCGGTAGTTAAATGTTGCTAAAAGGGTCTATCGCAATATTCTAATATGTGAATGTTGCCATTGCTTAACAAAATTGAGCTTTGGCAACATTTTTTAAGTGAATGTTGCTAATGTTATCTTTTTACAATGTTTTTTCAGTGTTGCGGAATTTATTTTTTTTCGCAACGTTTTTTAAATGTTGCTGCGGAAGAGAAAACTTTTCACAACATTTTTTAAACTTTGCAAAAAAGCGTCAAGTTTTATTTTTCGCAACATTTTTTAAACGTACGAAAGACACTTTTCGCAATTTTTTTCTTTTCCTTATCATTTCGCAACGTTTAAGCTTTGCAAAAAATAGCATACCCCTTTATTTTGGAAATCAAGCCCTAACATTTCCTCCCCAACTTTTCCTCCTCTCCTCTTGTCTCCGCCTCTCATCCCTTCTTCCTCGGTCCTCCTAATCTCTATCATCTCCACGATTACAGATTCTCGGTGTTCAAGGCTAATCTGCGCCGTGCCAAGCGCCACCAACTAATGGACCCATTCGCCATTCACGGTGTCACCAAGTTCTCCGACCTGACACCCTCTGAGTTCAGGAAAACACACTTGGGGCTCCACAAGCGTCGTCTCAAGCTCCCCGTTGACACTCACAAAGCCCCAGTTTTGCCTACCAACGATTTCCCGAAGGATTCTGTCTGGCGCGACCATGGCGCCGTCACTGGAGTTAAAGATCAGGTTTTTAGTTCTCTTTCTTCTCTATAGTGTTCAATAGAAATGGAGTGCACATTCTTTAGACGTTTGACTGAAAGGAAAGGATTTGCCTTATTTATTATTGCACTTAATGATATTACCATACTTGGAGTTGGGGAAAATGTGGTTGAGTTTTCTGGGATAATTTGTTCAAATACGCCGAGAATTGGGTTACTTGTGGCACTAATTAAATTTAACTTCTTTTGCAGTTTTTTGTTGAGGGGTTTTTGGAAATTGAATTTTGTGAACAATGTAGCTGGATTATCGAAAGAAAGTGAGTTTTTTTCTCAGTTTTGTGACTTCTCTGAGATTTTTTATTCAGTTTTGAGTAGAATAGAAAACAATTGAGCTGTTATTGATGCAATTTGTGTGACTTCGTAACTGTTTGATTAGAATTCAAAGGACGTGGAATATGTTATTCTTACAATCTACTTTCTGTGGGACTGTATTATCTAGTTTCTTAAGAATTAATTAATATTTTTGGTTAAATATTTAGAAGTAGCATAAATATTTCTTCTGAAAATCATAATACCGAGTTCCATTTTTCACAAGTTCGTGTTAGTACTAAAATTACAGACAATAATCTATGTTTATTCCCATTTCTCTCTGGCAACAGAAGTTTGAAATAAATAAAATCCACAGTTTCCCAGTCCCCAGACATATTGAAATAAATAAAACCCACATTTTCATGGGCCACATTTACAATTTATTTTTTCTGGGACTGGTGTCATTGTCACTTTAAGGCAACAGGAAAAAAAGGAATGGAATACAAGCGTGGCTGCGTGAAATCAAACTTCAATATGAGGAAAAAAAGCTTGAAGAAACAGGAAGAGGAATACACATACACTGCTCAAGCTTGTAAGTTGTATGAATTCAATTCAGTTTTAGAAAGCTCAGTTTCTAATCTTCAAATATTTATACACTTGAATTTCATGTAATTCGGTTTTCGANCTGTTTTCGATATTTTAATTGTGGGATCGATTATTTGGGGATTTGATAATGGCCAAATTTTAACAGGAGTCCGGGTATAGATAAATGCGTGCTTCTCCAAAATACATCAAATAATCACAAGATTCACAACAAAATCACCCAAAACATGTTTGAAGAAGTCAAGAAGAGGAGTAGTAGCTCAAGCTGCAGTACCGATTTCATTATTTCAGACTTTTCGGTGATATTATGATGAGCAGATTGCAATATCCGGTGCTAAGGTCTCCGGCGACGGCGAGTCACAAGTGACGGGAATGAAGATTGAAGGCTGCTGCGGCTGGTTGGTTTCACAATTTCCCTCCGAATCCACAGCTTCGCCTTCGCAGAAATCAAACCTGGATGCATGGAATGGACTAGGCTCCATTCAATTCAGATTTTTTTTTACACGGGCTGGGCCGGCTGCCTTACGGGTTCGCTATCTCCCTCTGCCACCGCCTCTATCACCTCAACCTCCTCTCTGTGCATAGGTAAATGTTGAACAAATTTTATGGATGTACTATAAAATAATGTTGAAGAAAGCACCTTTATTATACTATTTACTGTTTATTTCCCATTAGACTTACTGGAGTCTGTGGCCCTTTTGGATACTGAAAACCATTGGAAGTTTTAAACTTTTTCATTTCCAGTTTCTTGATTTATTTATGGGATTACATTTATTTTATAGTGATGATTATTAATTTGGATATGTTGTTGATGCGTATTACTGAATGGTAAGGTTGCCAGTGCCAGTGATTAGTGTTGAGAATTTGACACTCTTCGTAGATTCCTAATGTTCGCTTTAAGGAACTTATATGTTAATAGATTAATACATGATAAAGTAGTACTACCTTAACTTTATTTCTACTTTCCTTTGCCGAAAAGTGTAGTACATTTCAGAAATTAATGTTCTTAATTAAAAGCTTGACTTTGTGTTGGTCATATTCCTTGAACTTAATCATTAGACCTTTTGCATACTATGAGTTGGTAAATTTGCTATTTGTAGTTTTCCAATGTAACAAATGTTGAATTTTTTAGACTATATAGTTTATCTTAATATCATAGTATGTAGCCTATATATAGCTTAAACTTATGGACGATGTGTTGTGTTGGTCAACTAATATGGTTTATTTGTGGGAACAGATAAATTGAAGATATACAAGATACTGCGAACAAATGTAGGCAATGGTGAATTCTTTTAAATTGGTAATTGGAAATGGGGCAGCAATGCCATACACAGAGCTATCCCAGAAGGCAATAAGGCATTTCCAGGGCACAAAGGACGATGTTACAATTAGTACTGGGTTGACGAAGGGAGAGACATCAAAGCTTACGCTGCTTGAACAAAAGTTTAGACAGCAAAAATCCCTTCATCACATGGGAATGCTGGATCCTGAAGCCTGGAGGCCCCAGAAAGGATTGCCTGAACGTTCTATTACATTTTCTTCGAGAGTACCAAGATTATTATGTTATTTTCTTAGTACGTAAAAATGTGTATCGAATATTATTATGAAGTTCTTGAATTTGTTTTATCTATACTCTTGAAGGCACTTGCTTGGAAAAGATCTTGTAATGGAATTATCAATTTTTATATAATTTCAAAATTTGTTCACAAAGTGTCATTTTCAATATTGGTGGTCAATTATCATATATAACTGTTAAAAAAAAAGTCTACGACAATGTTGGAAAAACGTTGCAAAAAGGTCTACGGCAACGTTTGAAAAACGCTGCAAAAGGGAGTCCACCGCAACGTTCAAAAAACGCTGCAAAAGGGGGTCTACCGTAACGTTTGAAAAAAGCTGCAAAAATGGGTCTACCGCAACGTTTAAAAAACGCTGCAAAAGGGTTTTTCGCAACGGTGAATAAACGTTGCAAAAATCTTCCCTCAATGACAAAACCGACCTTTGCAACATACGTTAAAACGCTGCGAAAGGTCTAACGCAGCATTTTTTGGTTGCTGCAAAAGGTCTTTTTTGGTGTAATGTATATTCGTTGCCCTCTTCGTATATGACAATCAGAGTCACCATCTTGTATAGTCAAGATACTCTCGTAATTGATGAGGTTTATGACGCGCTTTATTCTAGGAAGATGTTGAAGCAGTTGATCATCAGATTGAGGCCCAGACAGAGTTCTTGTTGTTCGTGAGAAGGATTCTTGTAGTCATTGAAGGGGCAGGGCAAAAGCTAATAACAGTGATATAGTTTGTTATTTTTGCATGAAGAAGGGATACAAAAAAAGGGCTACACGAAGCAACATGACACGAATAAATTTGTTGCTATAGGTTAGAAGGGATAAACTGGTAATTTCGGTGAAACTAGTTTTGACACGAATAAATTTGTTGCTATAGGTTAGGAGGGACAAACTGGTAATTTCGTTGAAACTAGTCTTGTCAAAGAAGACTGCAGTGACGAAGATCTTTTGGTATTTTTGACGGTGAAAATGTTACAAAGGGTTGTACGGTGAATGGGAAATAATTCGTCTTGTATGATGGCTGGTATTGGTAAGGTTAGAATAAGGATGTTTGATGGGAAAGTCAGGACACTTGGTGAAGTGATACATGTTCATAGTTTGAAAAGATATATGATTTCCTTGAGTTTTCTCAATTAAAAAGGTCCAATTATACTAGTGTAGGTGGAGTTCTAAAAGTTAGCAAGTGTTCTAAACTTGTGTTGAAGGAACAGAGAAAGTCCTAATTATATGTTCTAGAAGGTTCGACAATTACTTTGAATGCAACTGTGGCTTATAGTTTGATAAGTGGTAACTCGAATAGAGTTGATCGTGATCATGTTGCTAGTGGTGATTCGAGCAGGTTTGGAAACTTAGGTGAAGTTGGAAGTGAGCCCAAGTAGTTATGATGGTAAGCAGTGCTTGGATTTTGTTCATAGTTGCTGAGTATTCTCGGAGGGGCGTGGTGGAAGATGTGGAGTTTGAGTGCTCTGTTTGGAGAATTGCTCGAAGAATAATTCATTGCATTAGAATTTGTATCAAGGTGGAGATTGTTGGAATACGACCCAAATTCCTATTGTGATTAGGATTGAGTTGGTAAATTGATAAAAGGAACAAGAGTGTTCTTGGTTTGGTAGTTCGATTGAAAAAAGGATCAAAGTTCATCAAAAATTGGAAGTTTCATTGACTAAAGGACTTTAGATAATCAAAGACTTGATTTTGATGTTTTGGATAGTAAAGGAATGCCCAATGCTAGGTTCGGGGTGCCTAGACACCCATAACGGAAGAAATGGTGAAATTTGGCCCAGCGCTGTAGTCACGGCACTTGAGCACACGATCACCGCTTGTCTGATGCAATGTTATCCAAGCAGGAGTCCTTTTTTCGATTTTGATTCGTTTCTTAAGTTGTATTTCATTCAAAACAGTGTAATGAGTTCCTATATATGCTCCACGTTATGTATAATCTTCATAATCTTGTGAGAGCATAACAAAACATTGTACGGCATTTAGAGAACATCAAAGTGAGGTGATCTAGATTAGAGAAGAGAGAGAAAGAGACTTGCATATTTTAAAATAAGTTGAGTCTTGTGAGATCCTTTTGTACTTTTTTGTTATTGATAATAATGTTTCGTCTCTACTCGTAGATTTCCTGGATTTGTGTTTTCACATTAAATCGTGTGTTCTTGTGTGATTATTTTTCATTTTGTAATACTTTCTTGGTTTTAATATTCATAACAAGTGGTATAAGTTCTAAAATCAGGTTATTGCAAATTGGCTTGTTTTTTAACCGTCAATCGAGCATGGGGACTGGACCATGCCATTGACAAAAATAGTCCAAGATGAGTATTTATTAAGAAGACTAGTCTAAATTGAGTAAAATAAGTAAATTAGATGAACATTGTCTATTTTTTACTGAGCTTATTATTTAGGGTTTAGACAGATTTATCTTACTGTCTACAGAAAAAAGAATTTTGGGTGAATGTTTTCAAGAAAAATACAATGAAACATACACAATTTTAGGATTTAAATTGAGATTGTATTGCTAGAATTTTGCTATTGTGATTTCTTACTTATCGTTGTGTTCTTTTCAATCTGTGTATTTGCTTTCAAGCCTTCATGTAAAAAATTCTTATTTTGTCAATTTTTTTATAGGCAAAATTTATTAGGAGGAATTGGTGTTAAGGATTTATATCCCACATCGATAAAACTAAAATGAGCTCGTCGACTTCTAGATTGGTTTGCCTAAATGAGTTACCATCTTGCGAGAGCGTGTTTAGTGATATATCCCACATCGATAAATGATGTTGACACAGACCAATTAATAAAGATCTTGCGCTACTCCTCTTAATAAGGTTGACCTTTTAAGATGGAATCCCAAATCTTAACAATTGGTATGTCCGGACAAATACATTTCGAATATATAAGAAAACATAGTTTAACTTAATAGTTAAGAAGAGATGTTCTCCTTTGAAATAAATTAAAGCTAGAAATTATCAAGCCTCTACAGCTTCCATTGAATAGGCACTAAAATTGGGTGGCTGAGAATAAAAGCTATAATCCTAATGGTACAAGGCACTTGTTAATTCTGTAAGAGGATAACACTATTTTTGGTCTTGCAGAGATAGCTCAATTCTGTAACAATGTGGAGACACGATCCTCAGGCTTTTGCTATGGCGGCTCTTTCTAGGGGTGGACAAAATAAAGAAATCAAACCGCGTGGTTCGGTTCTACAAAAAAAAATAAAAAATTAACGATTCTAGTTCTTAAAACTCAGAACCATTTCATTCGGTTCTAGTTCTAGTTCTATAACTAAGAACCCAACTAAAAAAATTCAAAATTCAATTGAAAAGACAAAAAGGTTATGTACCTTGGATTTCTCATTTCTCAATGTGGAGATTTGATACCTTAGTTCATCTTGGAAACCCACTCCATAATTCATTTTTCATTTTCTCTTCTTTTCAATTTCTACACCGACTCGTGCATAGAAACCAACAACTGTCGCCCGCCATCAAATGTCGCACTCAACTACCACCGTCGTATGAGTTTTGAAATTGAAGTCTCAACCTTCGATTCTTCTTCCTCAAATGTTCTTTCTCTTTTTTTCTCAATAAATAATAAAACTTGAACCAAACTAAACTAAACCAAATCAAACCAGAACCAAATAGTTTGGTTTCGATTTGGTTCCATATCTTTAAAAAGATCATTTGATTCCATTATAAAAAAACATTGGTTCATGATTTAGTTCGACTCTCTTGAAACCAAAACCAAATAGAACCATTTCCATCTCTAAGTACATGGTTAAAGAAACATAAAAACTACAAACTAAGGTTGGAAGACACAATAGCTTGATGATGACCTTTCTTCCTAGATGTTGTACCTGAACCAATTGCCCCGCCTAAACATAGGTGTTACAATCCATTTGATTTAGTCAAAATCAAAGTCAAATAGGAACTTAATTGAACAAATCATTTTTTGGGTCTTATTTTACAATTGAAAATACTTAAGAGATTAGATGAATATAATAAATTTGAGGTTTTAATTTTGAATTATAGGAAATTAATTACTAAATGTTATCTCAAACAAAAAATGGACTTATATTGCAATTTGACTAAGTGCTCCACTAACTTACCAATTGACCCATTTCTTATCCTATCCTACGTAAGTAAAAGAGTCACTTGGTGGTTACTGTTCATAAGTCGAGTCGAGCAGAGCCGAGCCAGTCGAGCTAAATGGATTTATGGCTAGGCTCGAGTAAGCCATCTAAACCCTTTTTTTTCAGTATTTTTATGTCTCGGCTCGGCTAAGCCGTCTAAGTCTATTTTTTTTTTTTTTTTTTTTT